>JBBKCR010000122.1:23142181-23154624 GCA_037577295.1 Ladigesia roloffi | reverse complement strand
GGAGCGCACGAGACAGGGGAACAGACGGACAGAAGTAAAGGGACACTAGTATTCAGGAGAGGGAACACGGGAAGGGCATGACGGAGACGAGGTGGCCGTCACAATATGAAAACTATTTGGGCTCAAGTTTGTAGAACTCAAAGCTGCAGTTCTACCCTGTGATAAGACTAGAAGTAATGTTTAGACACTAAAATGTATTTGGTAAATGACTGAATCTGGGGTAAGTGGTAGATTTCTAAATTTCTAAAGTAGATTTTTTTATCTTCCCATTGGATTCTACTGAAAGCCTGTAAGTAGTCAAGTGGAAATGATGCAGGAAGGGAGGGCGTTTGCAATTATACCTCCTCAGCTTTAATTTCATACTATTTACAACATTCCAATAAGCATGTTTAAAAGCTTCTGTCGTGGATCCAGTGCGTTAGACCTTTAGATTGTGATCAAGCTGATGAGTATTTGTGTCTTGTAGATACGCTGCCTCTGTGAAGGATGGCTCTCAGTATTTCGTCCTGCTCATCATCACAGATGGAGTCATCTCTGACATGGCCCAGACCAAAGAGTCCATCGTCAATGTGAGTGTCCTGAAGACTTTATAAGCTGTTTTTAACAGCAGATAATGGTCAAATGTCTGGTTCTTTTTGCACTGAATTTTTTTTCTATTTTACTTTACTTTATTCATACAGTACAGTATCTACAGTACTGTAATATTTATAAAGGTTTTAATGCATAAATTGTCATTAAGTTTACATGAATCAGTTTTATCCTAGAAGGTATAATGACAAAAGGTACATGTTGGAATAAGCTTTTATAATCCTCCATGTAGGGGTAGTTATCATAAAAGGCTTTATGTAGACATTATGCATCCTTATGAACACTATCCTACAGTAAAGTGTTACACATTCTGTATTTAAATTCAATTATATGACACAGTAATCTTTGCTAAATTTTAAAAATGTTATGCTCGAAACAACAGTGGCAGGATTTATTTATTTTTGTCCACCCACAACCACTGCTTAAATTTAAAACATTAAAATCTAAATAATAGATAATCAAATGCATTGATAAATCATAATTTCAGCTAAACAAGTATCAATAAATGTGAGGATTTTTTTGCCTTGAAATAGGACCAAAAAAAAAATATCAGAACACCTCCATGGCCACACATTGGATGGCAGAGTGGAAGCAAGGAACTGCTCATTAAATCTGAAAAGTAATACAGAGGATTTGCAAGCATATAAAACTTCTGTTGGACATGATTACTTCTTGTGCAAAGCAAGAGATTTCCTGTTACAAGGTCTGTATTTAGTGTCTGGGTATTTATTGATCTGAGGTTAAAGTGAACCCCTTGAAAATGGCGGTGTCTACGTGATAAGATAAATAGCAGTTTCAGGAAAAGTTCAGAAATGTAATCTGGTGGCTATTTTAAAGAAAATTGCTTGGAGCAGGTTTAAATGTTGCACTGTATTGAATTTTGCTGTATTGAATTTCACTGTTAGGCCAGGAACTGTACAGTGAAGCAGGCTGATGTGTGGTTTGACTTGGCCTGGATTTTGTATCCAAAAAGTGTAGTAAAATGTAATTTTTTAAACAGTATCTCAAAATGTAGAAGCATCCTTTGGGAAAATTTAATCACACTGTCGCATAGGAGCTGTACATTCTTAGTGGAACTGCTCAGTACAGCATTTAATATTCATTATCATGATAATCGAGTCTGTAAAACTGATATTACTGAAGGCAACAATACACAAAAGAGCCCTAGAATCAGTCTAAAAGTTCACTATGTGTGCTTTAATCATCCTGACCAATCACACATTCAGCATGTTTCTGTGGGTGTTTAAGTTATTATGTAATCCACTAAATGTATATGTCAAACTAATTCAGACCTTTACAGTTTCACATTATTTCACATTATTAATTACATTACTGTGTTATTGATACAGCTTTAAAAATTAGCCCATATAGAGAAGACATCTAGGGGGTATCTCACTTAATGGGATATGTCACAGCACATTTAATATGGAAATACACAAGATACAAATCTTGGCTAAAGGGATTATTACCCCACCATAATCAATTCTTTTTTACCTTTACTTGGAGACTTCGCTGAAAGGTCCACAGTCCAAAATGATCGGTCTCTGGTCATTTATAACATAATTTAAAAATCGTAAAACTATGTAGATGCCAAAGATTAAACATTTTATAATTCCTTATCTTGAAAAGAAGCAAGGGTTTTTCTCTGCTAGTACTTTCAACCAGGCACCCCAGGTGAATCCGAATATAATAATAATCCGAATATAATAATACGGTATTCGGAAAGGCACAAATAATGTGATTTTTACGAATATGGTATTCTGACAAATATTTTTTTAAATATTTGTATTCGGGAATCCCTGCCCCCACCCCTGCTCGCGAGGTTAGGGCACTCGCCCTGCTATCAGAAAGTCGTGGGTGGATCCTGTAAACCGCTGGGCACCTCTGAGGAACCCTGAGTATGTTGGCGTCCCCACATACTACTCCCTGGTACAGACCCCAGGCGCTGCTCCCCAGGCGCAGAGTTCATAAAGCATTTGTCCAAACACGCTATTCGTAAAAAAACACGTTATTTGTGCCAATCCGAACACCGTATTTGTATTTGTCTCCACCCCTAGTATGTATGTATGTGTGTGTGGCAACGTATTGGTAGTACATGTATTTCATCCATTTTGTGAAAGGCCTGATTCAAAATATGATCCGTTATCGCCACCAATTTTTTATCAGAAGAGACAGAGTTTTAAGAATAGGAGAAAGTTCTCCTGCTTGAAAGAGAATAAGTTAGATTGATATTGAGGCTGAGCAGCACGACTCCACTCAGATCAGTCAATCCTAATGACACACACATTCACTCTGTCTCTCTATTTTCTGTCTGTTCCTCTTTTTTCATCAGCTTTCTCTTTCACACTCTCTCTTTCTTATACTTGCTCTCTTTCTCTCTCTCCTTTTCTCTCTCTCTCTCTCTCTTTCACACTCTCTCTTTATCTTGCTCTCTCTCTCTCTCTCTTATACTTGCTTTCTTTCTCTCTCTCCTTTTCTCTCTCTCTCTCTTTCACATACTCTTTATCTTGTTCTCTCTCTCTCTCTCTCTCTCTCTCTCTCTCTCTTGCTATCTCGCTCTTGCTATCTTTCTCACCTCAGCCAATGGCTTTCATTTAAAAAGTGTCATAGAGATTGCTCTTAGAGAAGTCCCCATTACTTTTTCATGCCAGATCCACAGAGACTTCCAGACAGCTCTAGCAGCCCGTCCTCATCCATATGGATGACCTGTCAATGACCTGTCCAACGTTCCACTAATGCAGCTGGCCCAATGTACACGAAGAAGTTTGTACAGATTGTAGAGTTTGTACGAAAGACATCAGTTCTGTTTTTTTAGTTGTGCAGACTGACCACCCTAAAGGCAAATCTCCAGCTATCCAGTGTGTGCTTTCCTCCAGTCACTTTTGGTAAAAAAAAATATTACATTGAATTTCCTCAGTTGTTCTTACTACTTTAATAACATTCATCAGCATAGTTTTTCTTTACTTTTATTTCATTACGATGTTGATTTGATTCATGTAGAAATTATTAACATTTTTAAGTCAAGTTAACTCTTTGTATCACGTCTGTCGGTGCGCTGGAAAAAGCATTTTTCTCTCACAGATACTCATTTATTTTTTATTTATATTGTACTCATTTTATACTCATTTATTAATGGCATTTAATACCCCGCCACAAGTGTAAATGCAAAATGGGAACAAAATGATTGATTCATATAGACCAGAGGTCTGACAGCTGTGGCCCATGGGGGCTGGTGTCTAGAACAGTTTGGTGGTTTCAGTTCCTTTGTTAATTGAGAGATTCAGCAGGTGTGCTACCACAGCAGGTGTGCTAGCGAGATAACAAACTGTGCTGGACGCTGGACCCTCAGGACCAGAGTTGTGCCCCCTGAAATATACCGACTTATTTAGAAGAACATTCCATACCCCAGTTTCAATAGCTCACCTTTTGGTTTGTCATTAACTTTCTTGTTTGTTTTCTCTCTAAAGGCTTCATGTCTTCCCATGTCAATTATCATTGTTGGTGTTGGACCGGCTGAGTTTGATGGTAGGATGAATTTAATGCTTTATGTTGATGTTTTTGATATTAAGACCTTTGCTTGTTTAGCTTGTTATTCCACACTATACCATGTTTTAAACCGTTATCACCTATACTCTCATACTTGCCCAACCTTCTCTCTCCATTTGTCTCCCTCTACTCTCCCTTTCCTCTCTCTCTCTCTCTCTCTCTCTTTCTTCCCTCTCTCTTTCTCTCTCACACACACACACACACATACATACACTTCACTGTGTTGTCTCTCTGCATGACTGACTGTACCCTTATTAGCAGCTCCTCCGTCATTGTGGAGCCCAGTGTGTGTGTGGCTGTGTAAATCTGACTGTGTGTGTATGGGGAGAAAAGCAACACTTCTCTCCAGGACAAGTTACACTCAATAGCCTGACACACACTGCAACACACTGCAGCCCCCATTACCCCTAACACACTGACAGGAATGGAAATGGCCATATAAACAGATAAGAGAAACAACCCTCCCCCACCCACACACACACACACACACACACACACAAATGCAGACACATTTTTGAGTCTATCTTTCATTAACTCACTCTGTTCCATGTCTTTGTGCATGCTGCTTCTGTCTTGCTATATGTTCTAATATCCCTCTTTCTTTCACACATTTACTTGTGTTTCTCTTACCTTGCTGCCTCATGCCCCCCCACTCACATAGTTTCTGTGCCAGTGGATGTATGTGGGTGTGTGTGTGTGTTTCTGACTTGTTTCTTTGTGTCTGCAGCTATGGTGGAGTTGGATGGGGATGAAGTGAGGATTTCATCAAGAGGCAGATATGCTGAGAGGGACATAGTGCAGGTCAGTGTGTTATCCTCTCGTCTACCACATCCAAACCCTAAACCCTTGATACTCAGACATCAAGGCTGAGTGTGCCGGTGTAGATTTTAACAGCTGTTCTTTGTCAAGTGTATAAACGAAGCCCAGAAGTTAATCTACAGCAAATATTTTCATTGTTTGCCCATTCATAAGAAAGAGAGAGGGAGAGAGAGAGAATATATACGTATAACATTGTTTTAAATGCTTTCAACAAAAAAATCACAGACCGTGTTTATTCATTTTGCTCCTGTTGACCCATAGCACTCCATTACATGCTTTAAAGATCAGTAAGAAGACTGAATTTTCACTGTGAAATGATTACACAAATTTCCATACATGTAAAAGTCACACACTACATTAAAAAGCCCTCCTTTAAAGAATAGCTCCATATATTTTATTGCTCAGTTTCACAATGTTATTATTGCCCCATTTTTGTAAAATAAAGAAAAGATGAGGAAACTTCTCTTATTTCTGATCTAGGTCAATTAAAACAGCTATACCTGAAACACCCACACACCCTCACTGTGTATGTTTTTCAGGTTTTGTTCCAGCCCTTTGCCCTCATTAGAGCAGAAAGAAAGATATGTTCATAACCTTCTGTTTCTTTCAAATCCAATCAAATACTTTCAGAATCTGCTGTATCTTCTTCCTTATCTCTTGCTCTGTTTCATCCTACTTTTCTACTCTTTCTCCCTTGCCCTCTGAAAATACAAGTAAAAGCCACTGTTTTTACCTCACTTTTCCTTCCCAGCGTTTTCATCGTGAGGAAACTTCCAATCTGATTACACATCATAGTGGGCTTGAAGACCCGTCTGGCTACATCTTCACACACACTCACACCTCACTGCATCTGCTCACATCAGATCCTGTTTTTTAAAGCTAAGTGCTGGAGCAGCACTTTGAGTAAAAAGCTGTAACTCTTAAGGTAATTTGGCTCTTGTTTTGAGAGGCTTTTAACCTGATTGGCGCTGTGTGTCTGATGCCTCAGCAGCACTATTATGCAGATTCCGAACACTTTGGCTGCGTAAATGCCATCTATGTTGGATAATTGCTGTTTTCAAATCAGCATTGCAAATTTCTAATGCAGTTGTGGCTGAATTCTCTTTGTCAGCATGCCATGCTGCTGTCAGCACTTCCACTTGCTCACAGCTGATAGACCCTATTCTGTTCTCCGTGCAAGCTCATTAAAATCTCTCAGTTTGAATTTGAACTGAAATTGTTCCAGAGTTTATGACAGCATCATCACTCATTTTTTAAATTCCATCCTTTAAATGCAAATAAATGAGCATTAGGAGCAGATTACTACATATTAAAATTGTTTTATAGTAGATGGTGTTGCATCAAATAAATAAAATAACTGTTTTAGTTCTTAAATTTTAATTCCCAAAGCTTTTGGTAGGCTGTAGCCCCATGAAACCTGGCATGATTTTGTAACAAGATCACCTGGAGACATTAGGAGAAACTTTTTAAGTGAGCAAATTTCTAAATGGATTTAATGCTTCATTGTGGTTACAGCTACAGTGTTGCACTGATTGTCATTAACTTATAGACACAACCTAAGTAAGCATCACTGAGGTAAGCATGTAGATGCTTGCCACATGCGTGAACTACACATTACATCAGTAAAAGCATAACTCCTAACAAAGAAAACAGTTTAGTTATAGAATTCAGTATATATAACTGGCCTAATGATAAATGTTACAATAGTGGACAGGAGTTACTGCTTAGTAGAGTTTAGATTCTCTGCCCGAACCTGGGCCGGGTTGGGCTGGAATGTGCAGAGCTTAAAGTGCAACATGGAGCTTGAAGACGTGAAGAAAATTAAAAGGGGAGAAACTTTGAGCAAGTTTGGAGGAAAGTCAGAGGGGTGGAACCATTTCCAGCAAGTCGTGGGCAGGGACAACATCTGTGTCTGGTGTATTTCCTATAAACTCTGTCTGCCTGTGTTTAGTTAGACTGACGTCACGCTCGGCTGCTTCTCCCTTCAGCTGGAGTGCCCCGAGCTCTGAACACTCCGAAAGTGAATAAACCAACGACATTTCCATCCACACTCTGAATTTACAAACAGTTTCAAAGGACCAGAGTGTGCTCGGAGCTCGGAGTGTGTGTTTAAGAACGCACTAAATTGAGTGTTAAATTGAGTGTTAAAAAATTGTCGGGTTTAAATCGGGCTCGGGTCGATAATTACAGTTAATTTGTCGGGCCGGGCTGGGCTCGGGCACAAGGTGAGTTCCAAGACCACATTTGTTGACTTGGGTGGTGGGTGGCCATAGCCAGGTCATTTCAACAAAGTATGGTGGGGACACATTTCAAGCTTCTGGATGGTAAATGATGCCTAGACCTGATGACATGAAAGAGAGTTCCTCTATATTCTAGGGCAGAGCCCAGGATAGACCCAGCCCACTGTAACCCATGCCAGTGGCTGAATAATTTTGCCGCTCACATTTGTGGCTGCTGGAGTACACCATGGACATGGACAGAGCCAGCAACTCTATTCAGGAAAAGATAGAATTGAATTCAAGCTACAAGATTGTACTCCAGACATTTAAAAAGAACAAAGAATCTGTGGAAGAGTTACAGGGGGCGCAGTGTAGCTGCAGGAACTTTTCAAGAATATTGGCCATACTTACCAAGCTTTAATCCAGCAAGTGTGTGGTAATAAAAAAGACCCCAGATCAGCAATCTTAATAGTGATGAATATGGGCCCTGGAATATTTCCAGATGCTCGGGAACTTTTAGGCTGGCTGAATTCACAGAGTAGGCACTTTCCTGTACTGTATATACAAATGTTTTTTCTTCAGTATCTTTAGTCAGAGAAAATAATCATACCATATTCTACTGCAGTTATATTTAAAGTTTCACCAGCTTGCATTGCACTGACACAAACACTGTCTTGACTCCAGACTTTTTATGTTTCTACTTACAAATATATATATATATATTTCAATTTCAGCATTTGCAGCCTATTTCAGCATTTTCACCCTTAAAGATTTTTTTTTCTGACAGTGTGTGGACCAGCATCTATTAGGATCAAGGATTGCTGTACCTAATACCTACAATTAATATTGCATTTATAAATGAAAAAAAGGTTTTTTTAAATATAAAAGATAAATAAATGGAGATGGTGACAGAGTTAGCAAGAAAGAACAGAGTTATTAAATTGGGAAAGAGGACCAACTTAAACTTGCAAGCCCTAGCTTTTAAGATGTGTGTAGTTCTTGTCTTGGATAGTTCTAAACCTCTTTCATTCCTTCAAAAAGAAAATTCTGCTATAAACTGAGGCTATACAAATGTAAATTCTGATCTCAGTGCCTGTGTTTCTGTCTGTCACAGTTTGTCCCGTTCCGAGACTACATCGACCGCACGGGAAACCACATCCTCAGCATGGCCCGGCTGGCGAAGGATGTTCTGGCTGAGATACCCGACCAGTTCCTGTCCTACATGAGGACCAGGGGCATCAAACCCTCACCTGCGCCCCCACCCTACACACCCCCGGGACACCCGCTCCAGACCCAGATCTGATGTTGTCAGTCTCTCTCTCTGTCTATCTCTCTCTCTCTGAATCACTCAGTGATGCGGAGGGGCACACTCGACCCTCTCTATCTGTCTCTCTCTCTCGTTGCACTACGGGCAGTAGAAGGAAGACAGCTTGGTCAGGAAAGTCCAGTGAGGGCAGATTTACTTCCATTACAAGCCTACTTCTGTCAGGGTTTCTCTCTCCTCTCTATCTCTCTCTCTCTCTATCTATCTCTCTCTCTGCCTCAGTACCTGGCTAGCTTATCTCTTGTAGCCTCTTCACTCTAATGGACAAGAGTCTTTCTTTCTGGTTCACTCATGGACTGAAAGGAGAACAAGAAGGGATGAGACAGCTTCTCTTGGACCTGCAAGCTTTTCTTGGAGAAGGGCAGAGGGTCCTCTTCCTCTGGCCAAGAATCAGCTCTCGACTGTTGTAAATAACATTGGGAATAGATATTTCCTCTTGTTTATGTATACTCCTCTTTCTCTCTCTTTCTCTCCTTTTTCTCTTTCTCTTGAATTTTTTTTCAGACTCTCTTTTCTCTATCTCTCGCTTTCTCTCTCTCTCTCTCACTCAGTGTTTACATGTTGATGATTTTTCTTACTGTTGGATACTTTTATATGCGTAAAACTTTCAATATGAACTTTGGAATATTTTGGAATCCTTCCCGCGTGTTGTCTTTGCCACACGTGTCAGGTTACAGCGTCAATTTAGCGTCACAAAAAGCGCATCTCTTGCATGGCGTGGAGTAACAGCCAACTCAGATTTGTGATGCATGTTCGAGTTTATTTAATTGCCTCGGTCTTTCTTACTTTCTTTCTATCTTTCTTTCTTTCTTTCTTTCTTTCTTACTTACCTTCTGTCATATCGCTCTGGCACAAGCGTGGTGTTTGTTTGACTGCGTGTGTATGTGTGTGTGTGTGTGTGTGTGTGTGTGTGTGCGCGTGCAAACGTATGTTCCACTGCATTGAAACTTTAGCAGCTGCTCTCAAATAGGATTTGAGACTATGAGCCCAGTGGTCAAAAACACAGTTGCCATTGATTTCTTACATTTGTTTTCATGTCCACATTTACTATGACACTCCATGTGTGCTCTATAGGTTTGTGAATCACCCTCAGTTTAGTGAGTGTGTTCTATATTATATAAGCTTACCGTAACATTTCATCTTAATCAGAGTTGCCAGAAATGTCCAAAAACATGAATTAAAGCACAGCTCGGAATGTCCCACATGCAGGATTTCAGTGCGTTATAGTATTACTGTAGCTGAAGTGTATGCATGAATGAGATTTTCTTCGAAAGCATCTATTATAAGTCTTAACCAGTCTCCTTTTGTACTGCACAGCCTCAAACCAGAATAAACCTTGTGAGGAATAGTGAAACAAGCAAGAAATCTGTATTAAAACAGTTTTAGGAGATTCTAGCCACCAATAACTCAGTACAGTCTTAAAGTCAATTAAAATGGAGCCAGAATGTATTATTTAAAAGAAGGGGACATGTGGATTCCGATATTATTTTCTTCTTCGGTCATGGTCTGGCTTTGCATGGAGATTTCCATTTCTAACAGTGTAATATACATGCAGGATTTTTGTAATTTAGTAGCTTTACTGAATTATCATGAAAAACCTTCAAATGCTAATTCATATTTGAAGACCAATATTTGCCACTGTAAACCCTCTTTAGTTTTTTCTTCAATCTTTTTTAAGAAACTCAGGCTCACCTACAAATGCGTTCTATTCTTATATCTGTTAAACTTCACAAAACACATAAAAACCCACTGAACCTTAGGAGAAAATGTAGCAAATATTAAGCATACTCTTTATGGACAAAAGTATTGAGACACCTGACCATTACACCAATAATTATTTGTGAGGCTTTCCACAAGATTTCAGTGGGAACTTGTGCATATTCATTCTATTGAGCATTATGATAATGTTGGATGAGAAAACCCGGGTCACATCTTTGTTCCAGTTTGCCCCAAAGGTGTTGGATGGGGATGAGGTCAAGTTCTTTCACCCCAAAGTCATCCAATCATGTCTTTATGGAGCTTGTTTTGTGGAATTGGTATGCATTAGCATCAACATTGCCCTTTACTGGAAGTGAGGGGCCTAGCTTAAACCTTGAAACACAAGTGTGTCCTAGTACCTTTGTCCATATAGTGGAAATTGCACCACTGCAGTGTTTGGTTAGATTTTCCTCCTGGATTGTGTTATTGCGGATTTTGAAATATAGGTGGATTAGGAGCAGCATTGACCTTAAATTTATTACACACCAAAAACTACATCCATTGAATCCTAACACTGTGATCTTTCGCATATATACAAAATTACAAAAAAATCATACTTCTTATTTTTAATATCCCAATGGTGTGCTATAGTTTTCTTATTTGGTTCAGTGGAATAAAGGAACGTATTTATGGGCAGAGCACAGATAATTCTTGTAAAATGGTGAAAATTGTTCAAAAAAAGAAGAAAGCCAAACAGAAATTGGACCCTCTGCACATTTAAATGTCCCATGAAAACATTAAAGTGTGAAAACCACAGTATGTAGCAAAAGGATAAAAGTACAGAACTGAACTGTATTTTTTCTTATATTATACTTAGGCTCTGTTGTAGTGACATACTTTGGTTTATATACTCATGTCATCTGAGTTCAGAATATTTTATGTAGCTCACTGCCTCTGTGTGTGGGAGTGTGGGATTGCAAGTTATTTTGTTCATTGCTATTCTGCCTTGAACTGCAGTCAGGATTTTCTTACCTTTGGAAAAAGAACTACGCATACAGGTTTACACAGGCCTTTATTAAAATGGTTAATACTTACAGATCTAATAATCCTCAGAAAAAAACTTTTAGCAGTTCTCGGACACCTGCCTTATACATTATTGCATTTTGTAGTTTTCTAGTTACTGAATGTAGCCCATCTGTTGCACCTCAACATATTATCCCCAACTCATCCATTAATGGAAAAGGTGGCCTACAGCACCATGGAGGACCAGATTTAATTTGCTTTGTACACCATCCTTATCAGTGACACTGACATGATTGGATTGCTGGAGTTTTAAGCATCTCTGTGTTGTGTTATTGGGAACTTAAAAACCTCTTTTTGGCACACTTTGCTGATGTAGTTTCACACTAATCATGTCCTGCACATGTTATGTAATAGTTATCTTCTACAACCATCCATAGTCAGTTTCTGACAACACAGCCACATTTGGCATAATTGTTCTGTGTAATAAACTGTTCTCAATCTAGCTGTAACCCCAAAAATGTTGCCATGTGATACAATTGTGTTAGCCTAACACAGACAAGCCATGCCACAACCAATTCTGTACTGTGAATCAATGGATTTTTTGGTGGTGCCCTTCCATTAATGGATGTTGTACAAGGGGGCTGATGGGCTATAGAACATCAGATGGATTACAGCCACCAATTGTAAAACTACAGAGTGCACTTATATAGTAGGTGCATCTGATTAAATGAGAAATGATTGCAAGGTACAGATGGTTAACAAATTAAAGGAAAAGCCGACATAAAATATCTAAGTAAGGTATTAGACTGCAACAAGCCACCAGAGCAGCTTCAGTGTGCCCTTGGTTCTCCAAGTTTCTGAACTGTACTGGATAAATGGTATACCAGTCTTCCTAAAAAGACCATAGCATAAGATTTGTGAGGAGATTTGTGTAACCACTGTTATCAGGGCAGGAATAATTTATGGGGTCTATAGGTTCTAGCAACCAGGCCCATAATGCTTTCTTTGTGTATCTCTGCACATGCACTCTCCCACATGCGGAGAACGCGGTGCAAGATAGGTTATCTTACCATAATATTTTTTCCACACCTATGTTTTCTGTGTGTGTGTGTGTGTGTGTGTGTGTGTGTGTGTGTGTGTGTGTGTGTATGTGTATATGTGTGTGTATATGTGTGTGTGTGTGTGTGTGTGTGTGTGTGTGTGTGTGTGTGTGTGTGTGTGTGTGT
>JBBKCR010000122.1:23121560-23135308 GCA_037577295.1 Ladigesia roloffi | reverse complement strand
AGAGAAAGAGAGAGAGAGAGAGAGAGAGAGAGAGAGAGAGAGAGAGAGAGAGAGAGAGAGAGAGAGAGAAAAAGAGAACAATTGCAATATGACTGCCTTTTATTTCAGCATGTCACATTATGGCTAAGAGTATGGTGATCCCACACTTGGTGCTTGATTTCGGTATTCGGTATTCACTGGATTGAATGCCAGAATGAACCTGATGTTAAATGTAAATGCTCAACTAAACTTCCAGCAACATGGCTTAAAAGATACACAGATGAGAACACGGTAAACACAGATGAGCAGTAAGGTTGTGTCTCAAATGGGTCTCTACTCCCTACACATTGCAATACATTTATATTAAAAATAAAAACTAATCCACCCAAATCGTTTTTAAAACGATATAGCAACTCGGCCAAGTATGCAGGATTCCATAATAAACTAACTGTGCACGGTATGAATATAGAAACTAAGAGAGGACAGTATGGTGGAAGCAGGGAAACAGGCTAATGACGTTAACACCTTATTTGTTTAGGAAAAGGAAAAAACATTATAAGCTTGGTGTCAGTAATGACAGATACTTGAGGTTGTATTGAGGTAGTATTGGTATCAGACATGACGAAGTGGTACTGTACCACACTAATTATGTCTTATCACTAATTATGTGAGAGAAAAAATGAAAATAAAGGGAACACACAGGAAATACATTAACAAAGAGAAATGTGGTTAAGCAGTTTCAGTCCTTAGTATAACATTAAATGCAGTTATTACCATAGAGCCATCTGATTACCGTTAAAAATCTACATCTAAATTATTTGATAACACCAAGAATACCATCATCACATGCAGTAAATGCAGGCTGTCCTTCAGATTATTTTCTGTCAGCAAAAACTGTGTTTATGGAATACATTTATCTTATGTATAAATTATTTGAATGAGATACAATGTTTAGTGTAGTGAATAATATAGATTCTTGGTCTTGTCAGTTAATAGACAGTTAATAGACACTTGTCAGTTAATAGACAGTTAATAGACACTTGTCAGTTAATAGACAGTTAATAGACAATAGAGAGTCATTCAAGCATATCAAAATAATCCCAATCAGTTGCTCTAGGTTTCAGACACTTCTAGACACTCTCTTTTGTTATTTACGTGCATAGCCACCCAGACGGACCTAAACGCTCCCTAGAAAAACCCTACTATTCAGGTCTCTGTCTAAACATAGTGCTTTGAATATTTAATTTTCATCCATAGATTGTGACCTCTGAAGCACACAGGCCATATGCTCAGCTCCAGCAGCGCATGGAGCGGTCAGTGTAGGTAAATTTAGCCCTGCGTGATATTTATAGCATCAGTACAGCTGCTTCCCCCACACACACCCCCACACACAACTTAGCGGCGTCGGGGGATGCTCTGCCCTTGATAGTGGAGTTTGGAAAAGGGGAGTTGATGTTCTTTTGTCCTTCGTCAGGAGGCTGTTTCATACAGAGCATCTAGATTTGTGTTTTTATTTTTCTACCAAGTTGGACTGCCATTATTTAGTTTATTTGTTTTTTTTTCCAAAAACAAAAGTTATGTTTATGCTGAGATGGCTATCTTTAGCTATGATGTGGTAGGCACAAACACACACACACACACACAGAGCTATACACATGTTTTTGTACAAATGTAGGTTTTTTCCATTGATTTCAGGTCAGCCTAATCTAATTTCTTATACAAAAATAGTATAATGAAGGAAAGAAAAAAGCTCATTTTAAATTATTTTGATACTAACAGCAACCTTGCACTTTGGAGAGCTGGTAGATAAACATACGTTGGTTGATTTTTGAGTGTATATACAAGTGTATATGTGGCATGTTGGGTTGATGAGAGAAACATTAACATGTCACATGCAGACAGATTGGAGGATTTACTAAAAAAGAGGAGGAAAGAAGAGGAAAGGACTCTTTGTATCTACCTCTCAAAAAAGATACACTGGTGTCTGTATATGCTATTTTAAAGATTAACGGTTAACTTATCTTTCACTAAACAAGCACTACAGTCTTTCTTCAGTATCTACAATCTTGATCGATTTGTGAAGCAAATGCTGTCACTTACTAGTATTGAGTTTCCATTTGGAGCTTATTGGAAGCATAAGATTAAAGCCTAATTACTTATGACACGCTTATCATATTCTGCACCATGGGATATACCTTCTGACAAGCTTAAATAATTAATCACAGCTGATTTGAACCATTTCATTTGACACAGGTGCAGAAAACTGGTGAAATTGTAGGCCAGTCCTAAATGACACACTTGCTGTTCTGCAGGACTGCAGTGTTTCTCTCATTTTCTCATTTCTCTCATCAAGTTGCTCTTTGTGCCCTTACTACGGCCTTCATCAAGGACTGTCTGTTACCCAAAATCCCCAATCTAATCAGAGAAGATTATTTTGGTTTGTTCACAGATATGCATTTGTTTAATAATTTACAGTGCCCTAATTCAGTTTGCAAACATTATTTAATTTGATGACAAGTTGATTACAAAGCTAATGTCTTATGTCCTAAAAATATATGTTTAAAACTCACACTTTAGCAAGTTTTATATATACATACACACACATGCACACACACACACATATATGTATAAATCATGGGCGTCGTCGCCATTTAACCAGAGGGGGACGTGTCCCCCTCACATTTCATAATTATTTGTTTGGACCCCCCCACATTTAACATAAATAATTAGTTCCCCCAGCGCTGTTGAATCTTGAATCTTTCGGAAAAGAATCCACTCCACTAAACCGATAGCATATGGTGAGTTGGAGGAAAACCCGAGCTGATTTCCAGTGGTATGTGTTCTTTTATCGATTAAGTGAAGTGGATTCTTTCACGAAAGATTCAAGAGATTTTCACGCAGTAATCCCACCCACATCTAGACCCCACCCCACGTTTCCCCCTCCCATTACAAATGCTTCATTCACCCTAGGTATACATACTTGAGTTTGCATTGAGTCTGGTTCATGAACTTACATAAGTTTGCATTGAGTCTGGTTCATGAACTTACATAAGTTTGCATTGAGTCTGGTTCATGAACTTACATAAGCCAAGTCTTTCTTGTTCCATAAAATGTGTAAATCTTGTGTAATTGTTTACAACCCCCTTTTCAAAATACCAAAATCAAAAACCCTGTTTATTATTCTGAAGTTTTTAAAAATAACATATGATTTACCAGCCTAACAATGTTAAAAATCTACGAACCTGGCCATGTCTTAGGCTGCCCTCTTAGATAATCAAGCACAGCCCGACACAACCCACCTTTTCTCAACGAGTGAAGACCTGCATCAAGACAGCTTAGGTACCATCCAAACTACTGAGACACTCACTGTCTTCCAGCTGAGACTTAAGGCCGTTCTCTTCACTGAGCACTGAGGAGAACATCTTAACTAATCATAAACTTCACTAAAGAAACCTGAGATGTGATCTGATAGGTAAAGTGATTCTCAGTGGAGAACTCTCTGGTACAACTTTACTCTACTAGAAGCTCTAATTCATACTCCTGTGAGGGACAATAAGTTTAATCGTGTGAGGGGCATGTTTATATGTTGCTCTGGATAAGAACATCTGCCAAATTCTTTAAATGTAAATAAAAGCAGGTTAAAACGTGTTGAGGGTGCAGGAGCAAGGTGAAGGGTGAACACCCTGGACAATCTGGGACATTGCAGGACATACACAGAGACAAACATATTCATGCACACAGTCAAGGCTAGGGGCAATTAAGCTTCTCCAATTCCCTGGTTGTACAGGTCTTTGGACTATAAGAGGGTTTCAGAGCTCCCTGCAGCCCCTCACACACACATAGGGAAACAAAACTCCACCCTGAGAAAGGACCACAATCCCCTGGCTTGCTGTGAAGCTAAACTTCATACTTCTGCAACAGAGTACCAAAAAATCCTGAAGTGTATATCAATACGCCAGTGGCCTGCATGGGCTGACATCTCCAAAGTATGGACTTTGACATAGACTGCAGAGCTTAGGTAGCCATTTGGGGCTTGGCTTTTGACAAAGCACAGCAAGGCTGAAAGTAAAAACTTTTGCACTAAAGTGTTGACAAGTGTCTCTTATAATGCAAATATCATGGTTTCACCAGTGCAATTTGAGAAGAAATCCTGTACTTTTACATTAACAAATTAATAAGCGCCCTCGATAAACATTGCTCTCATCATTTAAAGTGTGGGCTATGTTTCTGGAGACTTGGCGTAGCTCCTGAAATAAAATAAATTGGAGAATGCTCTGGAGAAACGGACATTTTTGAGAGCACAGCACAAACACTGAAGAATATGAAAATACAAATTGTTGGCTGGACAATCTGCATGTTATTTGAATGGTAACTCTTGTGTAGCTTCAAAAGAACAGTGAGGTAGTCTACAGAGAAGCCAGACAGCGCTGATTAACTGTACCTACTTAATGATGTTCTGCTCAGCCTCAGAGCTCCACTTTTAATAGAGCATCAGCAGCGGCCAAATGCTGCATGACATGTGTTTAATGAGTTCTCCGTGGCCACCGGGGCATGCTGGGAAGTTTTATCCACTTCATTACAGACTCAGGCAGCGGTTTGTGTCTGTGCATGTGTGAAGTCTCTGATTTCTGATGTGGAAAAACTGGAAGTGAACATACAGGTCTAATTTTAGTCTTGAGTTCACCAGCAAATGAGTGTAGGAACAGGAACGTTTTGTAAAATAAGTTTCTACCTAGATAATTGATATGACTATTAGCCATTTGAGTGCTGTTGCATTCTTTTATAATTTGTGTGTCTGCTATCAAGTGTGATCTGCAGAATAAGGCAACACCTCTGATGAGGTCTTACAGAAGACCCTTCTCCAGTGGATACATTTGTTAAGCTGATGCAAATTTCCCCTTAACATGAATAATAACATTTTGCTATACTAGAAAATCTTTGCAGCTTTAATGGAAACATTATGCAAAACTCACTTTTTGCATTCTTTTATTTTTCCATTTGGATCTCTACTGCTCCTAAAAAACACTTAAAGTGCAAAATATTACATCCATTCAATATTTGTGAATCAACTGAAACTTTTTGTTTCAGGTATCATATTTTTCTATGTGCAGTTTGGACGTCTCCCCAGTGTGAGGTAATAATGGGAATATTTGCATAAAACCCCGACTCATCTGTCGAGCCCCCACCCACTACATTATTTGAGTCTTATGCCTGCTTGTAAACATTGGGTTTACAAGCAGGCATAAGACACCAAGCACTACCGCTACAGGCAAAGGCAAGTCACTGATGAGGTGTTGTGTTCATCTCGCAGTGGGTCCGACTTGGGGTCAAACATATAGGGTTGGATAACGCCTCTGTTTTACGTGTACAGTGTAAGCATGGGATGGGAGGGGTGTGGCCAGCAACAGCTTACTTGCATAAAAGTGACAGAGCCCTTAAATGGCTCATTTCTAAAGGTATTGAAAATGTCGAGATCTCTTTATAAGTAATTTTTGCAAAGAACTTCATGAACATGTTTTGCATAGCCCATAAACCTATCATAACTAAAGTGAGTTTTGCATAATATGTCCCCTTTACCTCTTAAAATACTCTTGGTAATGCAGGGTATGTGCACCATTTATTCTGATCCCTTTACTAGATAGGCATTAATTATCATAATGTCGTCACTATGTTTGTTTTATGTAATTTTTGGCACACGCTTATCCTTCAAGTTCATTTTCACAAGTTTATATTCTTTCAAAATAAAACATGCTAGTTTATACTATTAAAAAGCTTCTGTTGACGTTTGACCATATGGCTATTTAATGAACCTATAACCAGCCCTTGCAAACACGAGTTTATTTAAGTCTCAACCACAATCTGCCACACCTGCTCCAGATAATCAACTTAGAGAAAATTCACTGGCTGGCAGGATTTGAGTCACGTAAAAAGGGCAAGACAGGAAATAATCATTGCATCTCCTGAGAGGAGCTCTGAAATGAAAATTTTACAACCAACACAACTGTACATCCAAACCAAGAACCATTTAGACACCTGCATCATGAGAAGCTCTCCAAGATGAACACTAACAGTATTAACAAGAAGACCAACAGACGTGTCATAATGCAGCCTCATAGACACAAGCTTGCCTTTCTGAAACTTGCTTATAATTGCTGAAATTAGACAATTAATTCACAGCTTATGATCCTAATTTGGTGTCTTTATTAACCCACTTTCTTGGCAGGCGTGCGGATTTTAACATAGAGGCAAGAGATAGAAAAATGTTATGGAGCAAATCATTGGTGTATTAGTGATGTTTTAGATATTGTTGAAACCATCCAACATGTGAACCTTTATGGCATTATTGATTTCTTGAATGCATTCATACTAGCATGCTCTGTGTGTACTATTGATAATTAAAAGGAGTGCCAAATTTATGTTGTGAACTAAAACATTTTCTGTACGTGTTCTCCACCCTCTCCCTCTCTGTTCAGTTTCTGGAAGTTGTATCTGGGGCATGGGGAAAGCACCAGAGCACTGGGATTTAGGCATGTGATTTTTACCCAGCAGAGGGTTGTAGGCACACAAAGTGTAGGTCAAAAAAAAATTCACATTTTCATTGGAAATTAAAGAGCATAATCAGGGTTGTGATGAAACATAACAGTGCATGTATTGGTTTAGAAAAAGACTAATTTTACAATTTTGAAAAAAACATTCCGAATTGTATTGACCTTCATTAAGGCCAAAATAAATAGTTTTTAATGGGGAAACCCAACTGGCACTGCGGTTTAGTCAAAAAGAGGGACAGTCTGGCACATTTTCCAATTTTCAGCATAAGTTGTTAATTGAGAAGTAAACAAGGTCATGGAAGCTTGTTTTGAAGGGTCAAAATAATGGCTTTATTATATAATATATGACTAGCACAGATACACACGTCTTCAGATTTGACAAATCTAAAAACAAATTCATAGCATAGCCGAAGGATTTTTGCATCAAATCAATATGAGTGTCGTTGGTTCCTTCTCAAGAATTGTACTAAAGACAGGATAATCTTTTACCAACTACCATTATGTAGCATTATGCAGTTTTTAGGAAAATTCTGTGCAAAGCAGATTCAGCTCATGGCTACAAGTATGTGGACATCCCTTCTTATAGTTGAGCTCAGGTGTTTAAGATGCACATAGCAACTGGATAAGATCAAATGGGTGTGTAGTCTCCATAGACAAACATTAGCAGTACATTGCGTCATTCTGAAGAGCTCAGGGACCATAATAACACTAAGAGTGGGATTATTGTTAAATGGAAGCACTTAAGAGCAACAACAGTTCAGTTCAACTCACCAGTATGCCATGTGAACACACACACAGCCAGGCTGCTCATTTCGAAGGCATCATGCCTCACTCATTACCGCTTCTGGTAGCAACCTCAGGATGAGCACTGTGCCTCAGGGGCTTCATGAAACAGCTTTCCATGGCTGAGCAGCAACACACAAGTCTCATATCACTATGTACAATGCCAAGCATTGGCTGGAGTCATATGAAACAGGACTCTGGGGCAGTGGAAGCATGCTCTCTGGAGTGAGAAACCATACTTTTCTAACTGCCATTGTAATGGATGAAGTTTGGCAGATGCAAGATCATTACCTACCAGAATACTTACTGCCAAACGAGGAGGGATAACAGTCTGAGACTGTTTGTCAGTGCTTAAACTAAACTGAAAGCTACAGTATAAAAAGACAATGCTTCCACACTATAACAATGCAGGGAGGCCCTTTCTTGTACCAGCATGACTTTGTCCTTGTGCACTTACCGAGGTCTATAGGCATGGTTTGATTTGTTTGGTGTGAGAGAACTCCAGAGGTGCGGAGCTCAAGCCAAATGAACACCTTTAAGATGAACTGGAACACTAATTGTAAGTCAGGCCTTCTCATCCTCCATCAGTGCCTGACCTTACAAAGGCTTCTGTGACAGAATGGGCCCTAATTACCCCAGAAAGTCCCATGAAGTCTTATGAAAAGTCTCTCCAGAATAATGTAACCTGTAGCTGCAAGATGAGGTCAGTTCCATATTTATGGAAAATGGTTTTAGAATGAGATGTCCGATATGCTCATTTCGATTTAATTGCCATGTGTCCATTTACTTTTGGCCATATTGTATCCTCTTGAATGCTAAGCACAAAAAGTTATGAAGAGCCTGTATTCAGTCATCAGTACTTTTTAAAATATTCTCATCATTATTATTCAGTCAGTTTGGGAGTTTTCTAAACGTGTGCCAGGTTTGACTGTTCATGTTTTAAGTGGTGATATAGATCCACATCTATAATAAGCAATAATTAGCAATTTACTGTATTTTTCTTGGCTTTGTTAACTAAGTGTGGGAGAAGCATTAGAAACATGGCCGTTGCATAATAACAACATCTACTCCAACACCACAAAGTTACCAGAGCTCCTAATTGCTTGGGGATTTCTCAGCCAGTAGTTACATGATAACTGTGTGAAACAAACATTCTCAAGTCTAATTAAAACTGTCAGACAGAACAAGAAGTAATGGATGGTAGTGATATTCTGCATAAACCACTTTAATACTGTACAGTGCGTGGGAAAAACATACAAAACTAACATGTCAGAATTAGTTTCAGACTGCCCCCTGGTGGTAGATGTGAAGATCAGTGCTGTATCCACAGTATATCCACAGATTCCACAAATCTGGACTTGAAAATGCCTTTAAATCCAAACCATCCAATGCAGATAACAGTTATGAATAAAATGAGCATTTATAGGTGAAAATCTGTTTTACTGGATCAAGATTTGCAACTGAACATCGACAACATAGAACAAATCTTTCACAGACAATGGCAATTCATTTGGTTGGAAAGAACACATAAAAGAATTCTGAGAAGCATGATTGATTTAGCTTTAGAAATGGCATGGCTTAGAAGAGCTGAAAGAATGGTGTGATTGCAAAAATTATTAACATGTCAAATACTTGCCAGCCAATCATTTTTCTTGGCCACCCAGAGCCCAATTAATGAGTTATCTGTAATTTCACAGAGCAGTGCTGCTTCTCTAGTATGAGATTATTTGAGATAGCTGTGGGGAAAGCTACCTCCGTGGAGGGAGCACAGTGGTAATTACTATCCACAAAGGAGGGCTGCGACTGAGAAATTTCTGAGAACGCCTATTTGAAGGACAACACAGACTCTGCGTACTCAGAAAAGCTAAATGACACACACAGTCCACATTTTGTGCATGGTACATTTTTGGAGACTCGAATGGAAATGTCTAAAATATGACTGGGGAACTAAAAAGGTAATTGGACACAAATACATCAATACTTTTAAGACAAAATCACTACACTTTAAAATGGGGTCATGTAAGGGTCAACAGACATGGACATTAATTAAATAATTCCATAATGTCTGTTTTGGTCTTTGCATCTTTCAAATCTACAGTAGAAATGTGCACATGAGCAGAATTATTTCCTTTTCTCTGTAAAAAAAAAACACACAAAACAACAACCCCCCCCCCCCAATGTTCAAATCTCACCACATGAATCGCTGCACTCCGGTGCTACCAGGCCAGTGAAATGTCTTGTTGATGAATATGTAGAGCGTGGCAGCATTGACTGCAGTATAGAGAGCCAATTCGAGCAGCAGTCTGGGAACAGATGGTAGAGGGACGTGTACACGGTACAGGAGATACGGCAGAATAAAATAGCGGAACTCCAGAAGTTTCTGAGGAACTGTAGCTGCCACTAGACACACAGTAAAAGCCAAAAGCCAAAACAAGGACTTGGACTTCAACATGTCTAGAAAGTTCCACACTGCAAACAAATATCCAGGAACAAGCAGGTAACGGACCAGCTGGTGCTTCTGGAAGATCCTTTTCCACACGTAGAAAGGAAAATGTCTGTTATCTGCCAGCAAGTACTTGTGAACAAATGTAAACTTCCAGATCAGTAGTAGAGACACAGCTGCCATTAGAAGAAACAGAAAAGGGTGTTTTCTTAAAGAATGAAGAAATCTGACAAGCCTGTGGTAGCACAGGATGACAGGAAGAGAAAAGACCAAAGTAAACGAGAAGAAATAAAAAAGCTGAGGGAAGTTCAAACACGCTTCATGGTTAGTCCTGTCTCCAACCACAATGCCATTGTTCAAAACCATGAATGTGATGAAGCCACACCCTACTAAGCCATAGGGCCAAGTGGAAAAGACCACAGTCTTTATGTTGACTGGTGATCGGAGAAATTCTAGCAAAAAACGTGCGACCCTCTTCACTCCGCTAACTGTGAACGGTATCTGTGAGGGCGTTTTCTCGTCCCTCTTCTTTGACTGCTCCACCTTCCAGGCCTCGTCCAGCTTCTGAGCCACGACAGTGCCGGCGCAGAACGCCACCCAGATGATGTTGGTCTGACGGAAGAGGATGGCACAGATGCCCAGTAGAGATGCAGCTTTGTGGCACCCGTAGAGGCACATAAGGTAGGAGAAAAGAGTGAAAAATGTGGAACCTGCATCTGTGTAGTAGAGGAATGTGAAGAAGTAGAGTACAGGGAATGTGGACAGGGTCAGGGCAGAAAGGACTCTGCGTTCTGCTGAGCGAGACTAGAAGAGAAAGAAAAAGAACACAGAGATGAAAAGTGGGTCGTGAGCAATTCTACAACTCAAATACAAGAGTCAGACAAGGCCATATTACGAAAATATGCAACATCCACAACAACAATAATAGTAACAAATTCTGTTAAGTGTATACAGTACATTTATAATTCTGTAAATTATTTAAGTTAAAATGTATGTTTAATTTGGGCCAGGTGCATGACTGTTTATAGTTTTCCGTTTGTGGGCTTATTACAGCATCCACAACATGATAAATTCTACTTCACTTTTTAACATTAAATGATGTCAATCTGCTGATATAATAGGTGAACCATCAGGAAGAACTTTAGAAACCTGGTCATCAACATGGGACATTTTGGCTGTATCGGTCATGCTCCCTACTTTCATTAGCTAGATCTCGTTTTTTTATAGCCGAAATGCTTCACTGTTTTTATATTGTGATTTTCAGATTTTGTTTCACCAGTCATCGTGACAACTAAATTTAAATTTTTAAGCAGGAATATTTTATGGGTTTAGACCTGCCACCTTACCAGCTACTGTATACTTTATTCGTTAGTTGTGAACTGTGAACTGCTCAAAAAAATGGAATAACTCTACAACTCTACAATTCTCTACCATTATTCCTCTAGAATTATCAATATCAATTCAAAAATTCAGACAAAATAAATGTAAATTATTGTTCAGCACCTTGTCTTTAAGGTGTAGCCTGCAGATGATAAGATAGAGTACGTAGAGGTTTCCACAGTTGAAAAGAAGATTGACAAAGCGCAGCATGGCAGAGGAGCACACTACTGTTCCGGAGAAATCTGCCAGCCATACCAGCGGTTTGATCACTCCCACCGAGAGCAGGTAAAGACCAGGCAGAGTAGTGATCATGGGATCCCACTAAGAAAAGGACAAAATACACATTTTAACGTAATTCCTTTTAATGACACAATGAAAACATTCACATTCAGCACACATTTAGAAATGAATCCATTAATATTTAGCTCACATGCACCAAATTCTTTTTTAAAGTAACATTTATTGTAATTTGTTTACAAAAGCAGTGATAATCACTGCAAGTACTATGAAGAGCACTGCTATGACCAATGTTCCACTTGCTCTGTTGAACTTGCTTTTGGAAACAGTGCAGAGAAATGAAAAACTATACTTCTGATATGAGCCTCATAAATCTCTTATTACGTTGGTGGAAATCAACATTAGAATAAAGTGGGAAGAGAATGTCCTAGCTTATGCTATTGACACACACTGGGCTGTTCCTTCTAAGTTGTTTGCTAATTCTAAGAACTTTTAAAGGGCAAGTTTAATCTTAGAACTGCAATGACAAACAAACTAAGCAACAGTAAGATTCATAAGGTACATCGTTGGTTTCAAATATGAAATTTGTATTTTTTCTGAAGTCATAAAGTTCTGAACTGAATTAAGAAATAAAACAATACGGCCGGGAAAATACGTATTTGACACATCAGCATTTTTATCAGTAAGGGGATTTCTAAGTGGGCTATTGACACAAAATGTTACACCAGAGGCTGCCATCAAGCCAAATATTGAACCCATAAAAATAAATCTGAACATTTAAGTATATAATTTGAGTCATATTAAATCATTTTAAGAATCCCCTTAAGTGTCAAATACTTATTTTCCCTGCTGTACATATTGACTTTCATTATTGGGCAATTCTGGCTTTCTTGTCAGTAATTAACATCTGATACCAAGCAAGCCCAATAACCAATATCACACTTTTAAAAATATTGTTGTATTTGAAAAGTAAGAGAAAATCTGTGTGATTCCTAAGTTGAAACAGTACATGATCTCATAAATCTGCTGTGAACACAGAAACACTCCAGAATCTTGTGGAAAACTTCCAATAAGTGTGGAGGCTGTTCTGTCTGCAAAAGGGGGACCAACTCCATAATAAAATCTATGTATTTAAAAAATACAATATGGACTAAAGTAAATCCATATGTGTGTGGTAATCAGCCGTCCCAACACTTTTGTCCATGGAGTGCAACTCGAAAGTTTTATGATATATTTGTTTCATTTCGCATCAAAGAAATGCAGTTTACCGCACATTTACGGTGTAATGTGTTGAGGAAATCTTGAGTATCCATATTTGAAAATATCGATATTTCAAGTATTGAACCGAAAAGCCCTAAGGTGCATACGGATGTTCGCATACGTACCTCGGTAAATCTGCCCTGGCAGTATTTCTGGGCTTGTGGGATGTGAAATATTTCGTCCATGTAGGGTTCTCTCTGTTCTCGACTCACTGTGGAGAACAGTAAACACGACACGAAGAAGTTCACACTGCACACAGCAGTGAACACGTAGCATTCAAAACGCTCCAACATCGCTCCACACTTGTCTAGACTGCACTAAAATGGCACAGCGTACTCTAGTATTATTTTAACTCAATTCCGACCTCTCTGAATTCAGTTTTTTGGTGAAAAATCTGTGTTTTATCAGACTGCATACTGCAGCTACCTAACAAGTATCGGTGCAACCGTTACAACCTTCCGGCCGGAAACTCCATTCTAAGACAACACGTTTCATCAAAAGATTATCTAAATGTAAATGGAACAGATTTATTTTATGATTTCCGGATATATTGCACAGTCTTCCTATTAAAGCCTGCCGAGTTCTCATTTTAGACAAAGCAGCAGACTCGGAACGTTAATAAACATATGGTGTCACAATATTATTGTCCCTATCAGAGGCAGTCGTGTAGTTAGCTCAGTGAGATAGTGAGCTCACATTTCAGTACCTTTTTCACCGCCAGGATGCATTTAACTCATGATTTGGAGCTCTTTCCAGGACAAGCCGTGACCCAACTGCTCTTTAGAGATGTTAAAAACTGTACAGAGTTGAGGAAAATGGCTGTGGGAGGACAAATAGTCGGCGCTCTGATCAACCCGACCATGGTAAAGAAAAAAACCTTGACCATCACCATTAAACTGATTTCAGGTTTTAGTTTTTATTACAACCTTTATTAAACCGATTATAGCTTCCAGCCTCTGTTCAGGTTTCAGTCCCAATTCAATTATTCAAAAACTTTGTTAACTTTATTATCTACTGTACTGTAGATGGCGTTACTAATGTTACTGTACTGTAGATGGCGTTACTAATGTAACACGTGCAATAACTCTACATTGTTTGTATTCTTCTTCTTTTAGCAA
>JBBKCR010000122.1:23092050-23121460 GCA_037577295.1 Ladigesia roloffi | reverse complement strand
CAACCCCATCCAACACCATAGACATGAAGTGGAACAGAGATTGTGAACCAGGCTTTCTAGTCCACAAAATCTTGTAGACAGCCTTTTAAGAAGCGGAAGCCTATGTATTTGAATGCAATCCTATTAAAGTCCATGTAGTAAAGATCAGGTGTCCCAATACTATAGTATTACTAGTTGCATCTGCTTGGTAAGTGAGCTTATAGAATAGGCAATTGTCATAGCTATTTTTAATAATTTTGTTATCCACTACTAGTCTATAAATTGTGTGTTTAATTTGTGCTTACTGGTACAGTGTTTAAATTAATCCACCAATTTATCCATATCATAAACCATTTCTCTTAACTAGTGGTTAGAAGACAAAAAGCAGGAAAGGACATCCTAGAAAGGTAGCCAGTCAATCACAATGGTGTTTACAAATATAGGATACTTGTTTTGGTTAGCTATTCTATACAGAATAAATGTTACTGATGCTATAATAATTTGACTAATATACAGTCCCAGGCAGACAGATGTATTTTTAATAAATAATTTTTCTCTTCTCTAAAACCCCCAAGCCCACTGGGCATCTGCATCTGTCAATGGTCAACATGCAAATTCTGCTCTCCGCCACTAGAGGGAGCGCGCGGCTCGTTTGTATGAACTATAAAGAATTTGACTCCTCATAATAATAAACAAAACTCTAATTCTTTCATAACTTACTCTTTACTGTTCCCAGTCGAAAATGGGATTTGCATACATGCACCACAACCAGTAAAAAACTTGTTTTCCTGTACAGTAAGTTATTTAAGCTGAGCACCTGACCTTTCGTTTTGATACCCATTTCGTTTTGTTAGTTTTAATGAATGATTAAAGAAAATATATTCGAAGCAATGTATTGCAGAGTTTTTGTTGCAGGTATCGTAAGTGTCTAACAAACAAACAAACATTAATTGTGGCTCTTTTTTTATTATTGCCGAGACTGTTACCTATAGCCACTTGTTTACAGTTTCTTTTTTAATACACATTAAGGTTATTTGCTTGTTTGTTTATTTGTTTACCGTTAGCCTTAACTATGTTCACAGAAGCACGTACATAATGCACAGTGCAGCGGTGGGAGACCGACAGTGGCCCTTCTGTTCAAAGGGACCTCGTTAGGAAAAACTAAAAAACTTAGTTTTCTTTCAAAAGAAGGTTGTACGGCAGATTAAGGTATGATTTAATAATTAACCAAAAAAAATAAAAGAAAAAAGTGGCGTTTGGTTGGTGTGAATGTTTTCTTTTAAAGACAGTCAAGAATATTGCAGATAATTAATGTTTAAAGCCAATTCCAAGGTAAGTTTGGTGTAAGTGGGTGTACGGTTGTCCATTAAATATAATACATTTCCTTAGGCAGGTCGTGTTTAGTGTGAAAGGTTTTAAAGTAAGTTGGTGTAATGTTTCCTTTTGAATACACGTTGCAGGACAGGTCCAGGTATGTTTGAAAGAAAGTTTCAAGGTAAATTAATGTTAGATATTGTTGTTGTTGCCAGGTACGTTTCTGTCTCCATGGTAAAGTCGGTAAGCCAGTAAAATAACGCAGCTTTTTAGTGTTTTTTACAAGTGTGAAAAGGAGTATGGTCGTGAACCCCCCCGGGAGAAGGCGTCTCACAGCAGGTTTATGTTAATCACCCCCAGAGGGAGGAGGAGAGGAGAGGAGGAGGTGCGGAGGAGCCATTTTGTCGTCATTTAAAACTTACAGTGCACTGGAGTGACACCCCAGCCTATGGATCTCACGGGACAGACGCGCGGACGCGTGCGTAACTGTGTATTTTCGATGTTTTCCTCACGTCTTCTGTCCTTTCGGCGATAAAGAGAACTACGATGAAGGATAAAAGAAAGTCAAAGTGTTGGGAGAAGGAGAGCTGAGGGCGTTTGTTCTGAACTTTGGAGACGGTGAGGGACCTTTCTCTCGCTCGTGCTGAAGCATGGAGGTGGCTGCGTACTGGACAAGCATCATCCTCTGGCTCGGTGCGTCTTCTCTTTCTGGAGCTTTCGACCTGCACATCTCGGACACTTTACACTCCGGAGCCGTTCTGGCGAACCTCTCGCTGGGACCCGGCTGGACCTACACACTTGACAGGACTTTGTCGCCACGCTCCAGGCTTGGGGATCTGGTGAGAGTACACGGGGGAGGAGAGGTGAGCCTCGCGCGCAGGGTGGACTGCGGAATGGAAGCTCTACCGGTCTCTCTGAACTTCCAGATCACGTCCCTCACATCAGAGGACTTGGTGCACACGCGCTTTAACGTGTTCGTGCACGGCCAGGACTGCCTTATCAAGCGCAGGAGAAAGAGCTCCCAGCCCGAGCTGGATGTACACGTCCACTTCCTTCACAACTCAAGAGGAGCGTCCTGCTTACCTTCAGGTCTCTTACTTCTTCGCCTTAAAGACTATGTACCTGCTTTTGCGCGCAGAACCAGTGTTTCTGGTTGTCGGAGCACTGCTAAGGACTTTAATGTTTTCCTTTACAATGGAAGTCTATTTCTGGGGGATTACCACTGTTTGTCCAGCGGGAAGAGGATAGAGGAGATTGTGGTGTGTGACCTGGGGGAGGTCTCCATGCACATCAGGCTGCTCTTCATCGCTGAGGAACCTTCCACCTCAGGTCAACGCACAACTCACAAATGGAAGTCGCGCAGACGGAGGGCGCCCAATTCAAGTCCTGTTTTCCAGCTGCCCAATTATCAGGTGTCCGTTCCTGAGAATGAACCCTTAGGGACTCACGTCATCACACTCAAAGCCACTGATGCAGACAGTGGAGAGGCCGGTAGAATAGAGTATGGCATGGAGGCCTTGTTTGACAGCAGGTCTGGTGACTTCTTCAAGATAAATCCTGAGACGGGAAGCATTGAGACACAGCAGCTCTTAGACAGAGAATTCAAGGACACACATGTTTTTAAAGTGACCGCAATGGACAATGGCTCGCCCCGGCGTACAGCCACATCATATCTAACTGTCACTGTCAGTGACACCAACGATCATGGCCCTGTCTTCGAGCAGACTGATTACAGGGTTAGCATCCGTGAAAATGTGGAAGTGGGCTTTGAAGTGATGACTGTGAGGGCCACTGATGAAGATGCACCTTCCAATGCCAACATGATTTATAGGATTGTGAATGGTGATGGCGTGAACTCTGTCTTTGAGATTGACTCGCGGAATGGGCTTGTGAAAGTCAGAGTCCGGCCAGACAGGGAGACCATGGCACAGTATCTGCTCATAGTGGAGGCAAATGACCAAGGGAAGGATCCGGAGCCACGCAGCGCAACAGCCACCGTGCATATCACAGTTGAAGATGAAAATGATAACTACCCTCAATTTAGTGAAAAGCGGTATGTGGTGCAGGTGCCTGAGAATGTAGCTGTCAACACCGAAGTGGCTCAGGTGGTGGCCACTGACAGAGATGAGGGCAACAACGCTAAAGTTCATTATAGTATAATTAACGGCAATGTGAAGGGCCAGTTCTATATTCACTCTCCAAGTGGTGTAATTGATGTTATCAATCCGCTAGACTATGAAACAAACAGGGAATATAACCTGCGTATCAAAGCTCAGGATGGAGGAAGACCTCCTCTCATCAACCACACAGGAATAGTGATTGTACAAGTGATTGATGTAAATGATAACGCCCCTATGTTTGTGAGCACTCCTTTTCAGGCCACAGTTTTGGAGAATGTACCTATTGGCTACTCTGTAATTCATATTCAGGCAATTGACTCTGATGCTGGGGAGAATGCTCGCTTGGATTATCACCTCACAGACACGTCCCCTGGCTTCCCCTTCACAATCAACAATAGCACAGGCTGGATCACAGTCGGTATTGAGCTTGACAGAGAAACCACAGAATTTTACAGCTTTGGAGTGGAAGCCAGGGATAATGGAATCCCTGCAATGTCCTCTTCTGCAAGCGTTAGCATCACAGTGTTGGATGTGAATGACAATGTGCCCACGTTCACAGAAAAGCTCTACTCATTGAAAATAAATGAGGATGCTCAAGTGGGGACCAGTGTGCTAACAGTGACGGCTGTGGACCGAGACATTAACAGTGTGGTGACTTATCAGATATCCAGTGGCAACACCCGGAACAGGTTTGCCATCACCAGTCAGAGTGGTGGAGGCCTCATCACCCTGGCGCTGCCGTTAGACTACAAACAGGAGCGACAGTATGTTTTAACCATCACTGCTTCTGATGGCACACGGTATGACACAGCACAAGTATTCATCAATGTCACTGACGCTAACACACATAGGCCGGTGTTCCAGAATGCCAATTACCAGGTCTTCCTCCGTGAGGACAAACCTGTTGGCTCAACAGTAGTGGTCATCAGTGCGACTGATGAGGACACAGGTGAGAATGCGCGTATAACTTACGTTATGGAGGACCAAGTGAAGCAGTTTAAGATTGACCCCGACACCGGTGCCATCACCACGCTGGTGGAGATTGATTATGAGGACCACGCTTCCTACACTTTGGCCATCATTGCCCATGACAACGGCATCCCCCGGAAATCAGACACCACCTATGTGGAGATCAGTGTGGAAGATGCTAATGATAACAAACCTCAGTTTGGCCGGGATAAATACCAGGGCAATGTGTTTGAAGATGCTCCTCCATTCACCAGCGTCCTCCAGATCTCCGCCTCAGACAGAGACTCTGGGTCCAATGGAAGGGTGAGCTACACTTTCCAGGGAGGCGATGACGGCGAGGGTGACTTCTTCATTGAGCAGTTCTCAGGTATTATCAGAACCAACCGAAAGCTAGACAGGGAGAACGTTCCTGTCTACAATCTGAGAGCCTTTGCAGTAGACAGAGGAATCCCTCCACTCAAGGCTGAGGTGGAGATCCAGGTGTCGGTGTTAGACATTAATGACAATGCTCCTGTGTTTGAGAAGGATGAACTGTATATTGATGTTAAGGAGAATAGCCCTGTAGACTCTGTGGTGGCCCGGATTACTGCCACGGACCCAGATGAAGGCACCAATGCTCAGATCATGTACCAGATCGTGGAAGGAAATATACCTGAGGTTTTTGACTTGGATATTTTTACTGGGGACCTCAAAGCACTCACGGATTTAGATTATGAGTCTAAGACAGAGTATGTGATAGTAGTGCAGGCAACATCCGCTCCACTGGTCAGTAGGGCCACTGTCCACATCCGTCTGATTGATGTCAATGACAATGAACCAGTTCTGCAGAATTTTGAGATTATCTTCAATAACTATGTCACCAATAAATCCAACAGCTTTCCCACAGGAGTTATAGGGAGGGTGCCAGCTCATGATCCGGATGTTTCAGATAAACTGAAGTATAGCTTTGTGGAGGGGAATGAGCTTAGTCTGCTAATCCTGAACTCGGATACTGGAGAGCTGAAACTGAGCAAGGACCTGGACAATAACAGACCATTGGAGGCTACTATGAAAGTGTCAGTTACAGGTAAGATCTTGACTAATCTGATGCTGTGGAGTTGCATGAGGTGTTTGTTCAAGTCGTCTTCATACTAAAAGAAAACCCTTTTTTATTAGCTTGGATTACTGGATAGCTCTTCTTTGTGTAAATGTAGTAGTGAATGTGTAATATATATCTTATTTAATGTGAACTGAAATGAACCAGATGCCTGAGCTGGTTGCTCTAAAGTTCCAGGAGAACTAAGTGTGTGTTTGCTTCAGGCCAGTGGGATCCTGTTCTGCAGCTTTAGAGCTGTTTGTAAGGCTTATAGCTCTCCTGTTGTTGTGGAAAGTTTACCTGCTTTATGTTGTAATGCTAGTAATGCTAGTTTTTGGGCTGATGAAAACGGAATTTTTGTGCCACTCTATTACGTGCTGTTTGCTCTGGCTTTAAAATCAGGTTTAAAACGTTTTTATTTAACAACGTTCCATCATTTTGTATTTATCACCTCTTTAAACCAAGACTTCAATTAAACTTTATTCAATTCTTTGTTCTAAATCTAAAACTTTCGTTTGAAATAAACCCCAAAATAAAGAAAGAGATGTTCACTTTACACTCTAAATAATGCTTTAGACCGATGCTGACTAGCTGGTTAATTATTAAGTGAGGGCGCATTAATGTGTGTTGGATTTTAAGCTGGATTTGAGCTGGTCAGGTCACTGAGGCCATTACTACGCTCTTGCTCTTTTCAGTTGCTTGCACTCTTATTCTCCCTCGATCTCTCTCTCTTATTCAAATGGCATCAGGGTTTCATATGTTACAATCCTCTTAGCCTTTCTTTCTCCCTCACTTTCCCTCCCTTTTTGTTTGTCTCACACATTCCCCTTCCTGCTCATTTGCAACTTGCATTTTGCATAGCGTTCCCTCAGCAAGCCTCTCTTAGTCTCTTGTGTGTTGTTGGTGGCTTTATGGCTGATTCTTTGTTGTTCTAATGTCTGTTCTTTAGCCCAGCGTCATTGAGGACCCTTTAAATGGAAGCAATGGCTGGCATTTGTGTTCATCTCATTCATAACAATGTGACAGTGGCTTTCTCCATGGCCACTACCCCTGTTTCTTTAATCTCTCTCTCTCTTAGTTACATTTGTCATATTTGCCCAAAAGTTATACAAGGTTTCCTCCCTTTAAAAAGAGAACAATATGTACCACAGTGTATTAATTTGAGTAAAATGTTTTAGCACATAAACACAGGGTTCACTTGAATATGAATCTTGTGATTTTAATAGGGTCAACACACATTTTTTAATGGTAATGTCATTGTAATGCACAGAAATTGAGCAGCTATTTTTCAGCTTGTGCTAAGGGTCACACTAGGTAAATAAAGTAATGGGGCTACATAATTAGCGGCATTAATATTTTATTGTCTTGATTCATTATCTATCCTCATGTTCTCCCTTTGTGTTCCTTTCCTTTTCCATTTTTTTTAAATCTAATCAATCTAATGCGTATCGCAAAATACCCAAATCTTCACCATGTTACACACACGCCCCTGTGTCAAATGTTAGATAACCATTAACTGGTTATGTGACCTTTTCACCTCAGACGAAATTAGCCTCAAAGGCATAATTTAGAACAGGCTCTGAGCTGGACCTCAGCATGCTACTGCCTAAACCAAAGCTTTTAGCTGATCAAGAGGTGAATCAGAAGACTGCTGTAAAATATAATCAATGTTGTGATTTACTGAATGACTTTCGTTGCCTTCCATATCCAATATGAGCCTGAATAGTTGCATTCTAATCAGTGGAACTCCCAAACTGTTTGGGAGTTGTTTGAGGGGTTTTTAAGATGTTAAATTCGGGCAATTTTAAGAGGAAGGTTTTATCTCTCAGTGTCTTAACAGGTGTTTTTTCCATAAGATGATCTTCATGTCCTCACCTCCCTAGTAACACAAGAGCTCCCAGATTTCCCCTTCTGATAAAAGTAGGTTAACATTCTAGTCATAACAAAGGCCTGTCTTCCTTACAAAAACACAGTGAGAACCGCAAACAAGCAGCAATGAGGGTTATGTGTTCTAGTTGTAACCTAATCTGCTTTATCTGTATCAGGCAAACTTCTCCATCATCTTAGGGGTCTCTGTGCTAACATGGTCCCACAATGGAGAGGGGTATTGGTTTTGTTTCTATATCCGCTATCTACTATCTAAATGCGAGTGATAAGAACTCTGGCAATGCCTAAAAAGCTCTGGATGTCTTTGTTTAACGATTTTAAAAGTAAAACTTAACATCTGAGCTTCCTTTATTTTTACATGATGTTGTGAGCTATGTCCAGAACGACGGGTGCTAATCACCTTTTTATGTTTGCTGCCCAGACTTTGGTTAGCTGTAGGAACTTGCCAATACATGAGTGTGTGAGACAGGCCTGTGCCTTGTGGCTATGGCGGCTTCTCGTGGACCTTTTGCCCCCTCTCACCGCTGCAGGACTTGCATAGTTTGACTTTTTCGCATATCTTGCCCCAGACTTTATCCCAGTTTCAGCTGTCTTAGTTTTACAGCACCGGCTAATCTATAGAAATACTTGAGCATTTTAAACCTAATCTCTGTCTGTAGCACACGATTGTTACCACAGACTTGAATCCCTCAGCCTTAAGAGTTATTATTCAGTGAATGATCTTAAGACTTAGTCAGTAACTACCACAAATGAACAAAAATTACGAAGCCAAAAAAGTGTATCTTGAATGGATTTCTGGTTGTTCAGTTGTAGCTACTGTTATGTGTTTGTAGCATTAGTGTTGAGTAAGTATTGAGACTGTGTCAGACACAGAGGCAGTTTTCAGATGGGCCTGAACCGCCACAGTCATTTAACCCCTGAAGAAAAAGAAAGAAATCATCACTTTATAAATCACCATAATACTTTGGCAGTGAGGATAACATGAGCTCTATTCTGCTCATCCTTTCTCTCTGTGATCTTAACAACCTGACTTTACACCAGGCATAAGGTTACTTACTACACGTGACCCTCTGACCCTCGACCTCTTTGCCTGCGGGTGAGGGCAGTTGGAGTTTCGAGTCGTCTTGTCTCATCCACCCTCAGCCTAGAATAAAGTACCTTGAGGAGCATTGAGTATTGTTTACAGAGCTGGTTCATACAGGCTTTTTTGATAAGAAGGGCACAGTTGTTCATCATGTGATTACCTGGTCTTTCTTATCTGATGATTAGCACATTTATCCTGGTATATTCACTACCATTTTCAAAGACATTTGATCTGGATGTAGCAGCAAATAATAAAAAAACCATAAGACTGCTTCAAAGATTATATTTAAAGACAATAAGAAATGTGTACATGTACAAGACATGTGTACATACATACACATATTTCTAACTACTTCTTTAGGTTCACCTACCTTGTATCTACTCTCACAGTGTCGGTTTTATCAGCTCCATTTACCAAAGAAGTGCACGTGGTAGTTTACAATTACAGAATGGGGTCCATCTGTTTCACTGCATCATCTGTTGGACCTCTTTCCCTCTTTCTCCCATGCATCAGTGGTCAAGACCCTCTCAGGACCACCAGTGAGCAGAGATTACTTGGGTGGTGGATCATTCTCAACACAGCAGTTACACTGGCGTGAACTGTTTATGTGTATGTGTGTGTTTGTTGGTGTTTGTGTGTATGTGTGTGTGTGTGTATGTGTTGTTGTTGCGCGGTCACACAAGGGGTAAAAGGACATAATGCAGAGAAGCTCCAGTCTGCAATTGTACACTACAAAGTGCACCTATATGGTAAGTGGGGCTAATAAAATGGGCAGTGGGTGTAGATACTAGATGGTTGTAACTAATTAAGTGACTTATCACACATAAATAGAACAGTGGAATTTAAATATTGGCGCTGTTGTAAAAGGATTTCCTAAACATTAGCTTTACAAAGTGAAGGCAGAACTTCTAATCTAATTTATTTTAATTGGTTAAGCATACTTGCTCTAACTTTACAGCCATGTGGACATGTACGGAGTTCTTATACCTCATCTATAAAGGCAGATTACTGCTGGTTATCCATACTTCTGCTTCTTCCCTCTCCCACTCTCTATGTGTGGAATTTGCCCCATGCCATCCCATGCCTGTGCCCACACAAACCTCTTTTGCAGCTGCTATATCTGTCTGCAGTGTCTATAGAAACTGTTATTAGATTACCAAGCCTGACTGGATCATGCTTTGACCACAGTGAACTTTCACTCTCTTCATACGTACACTGTCTCCACCAAAAATTCCAGACAGTGTATGTACCTTACACTGTTGCAGTTAAACTATTGGCATTTCTGATATACTAATGATAGTTGGGTGAATTTAAGTTGAATGGTTTTATTCTGTTTTTCCAAAAAAATAGTGATGGATGGACCTGCTGAAATTCTTAATCACCATTTCCCCAAAATATCTGGGTAGTGTATAGATATATTTTCATAAATTTGCTTTAATAAGGTTAACAGGTCCACTTGGGTACTACTACTCTGTTTTAATTGGAGTACTGTTTTGGAATTACACCAAAGGGAACCTAGTATTTTAACCGTTAACCAGACACAACTAATTTACTAAAAGAAAACATACAGTTCAGTTTTGTTTCGCCAATTTTATGTATCAGTCTAAACATTAAACATGAAACCGTTTTGATAGTGAATGAGAACATTTATTTATTTCAATTGTAGACATTGTGACCCCTGGGCCCTATCACCAGTATTTTAAAGAAAGATCAGTTTCTCTACAGTGCTTTATTTCTTTTCACACTGTGATTGACATTGCTTATATCTCAAAGCAGCATGCAAAAACCTGTGAAACTCTGCTTAAAGATTGCATCTGTAATTTAAAGTCAGTATTGGTGTGTTCCACAAGGCACACAGCACCACCCTGAAGAGCAGACTTTGCCTTGACCACAAACTCCAGTCAGCCTTCAGAAATCTGAACATCAATTAAGCTGAAATAACAGCGTGAGCTGCTCTGTATCTCGGTTAAATGAACAGGAAAGGAATCTGATTCATGTTTAATCTTGCACGCTCATTGAGACACTGAAATGTGTGGATGTGGTCTCAGTCTGGTGCCAAATGGGGGAAACAGAAGGGAAAAAATGAGGGTCATCCTGGGACGGTTTGCACTATTTTCAGCATGTTGTTTAATATAATTTCACATTTTTATCCTTAGTAAAAAGTTACAGTCATTGCATGTACACTGTGTCATTTTATATTAACAAAACTTTTCTGTAGCTCATTAAAACAGGCACTGAAATCCTGTTTAAGCATCAGACCTTTCAATCCAGTAATTCTACTATTAGTAGAAGTAGAAGTTGTATTATGATTTGAATTTTTTTTTAATTAAGGTGCGGACTGCTTTGTTATGTGCTAAAAAAAACCTACCATTATATTTCTTAAACTCACAATGGTTGAAGTCCTGTTAATAAAGCAAGTCAAATGTAAATGTAATGTATCACTGTCCAAGTAATTTATTATACATTTGGGTAACTATTTTTAAATAATCCTGCAAAATGTCTGTAATAGCACTGGACGTCCATGAGTGAATTGTGGTCTATAATTTACAGTGCCCCTGACTCCATTAGAGTAAATCAGCATTCTTTTTAAATGCTGTGTTTTCTCTTTAACAGTGTAAGATCTCCTCCTCCCGCACTGTAATGTCAGCATTCACTTTTAAGTTCAATTTGGCTTGGGATGTGTGTCTGAGGGCTCTTAGATAAGTTAAAAGGCCTCCAGACTCTCTGGCTTCACTGAGGTTTTGAAGTGAAAATGCCAGGAGACGTATTGTAATGCCTCTTTCCTGGCTTGACCACATCTTCTGCATCGACTGAAGAGACGTGGGTCATATATTAGAGGCTTCACTACAGAAGCATTCTGAGAATTCTGGGAAAGGCCTCAAGCTACACACAGACACAACGATCTGAATGACCTAAAACATTTTGGTCTCCAAAAAATGTTGATATGCTGTAATTTTTTATGTGGCTGCCCCTAAAGAGTTGACTAAATGTTGTCGATATGAAGAAGGCTTGGTCGGATACATTTTCATTAGTCGGTTCGTCGCTAAAAATATCACGTGAAATTACTCAATCAGGGGCTGCGCAGTCAGTGTAGGACATCAAAGCAACGCGAGAACAACGCAATCTCGTGCCTCGAGGTATACCAAAGCGCACTCAGTTCCATATTACAGAAAATGCTAAAGCATGATATTAGCGCGTTCAAAATGAAACTGCCGCTACCAGGCAGTGGAAAAGCCCCATATGATGACGCGCACACATTGGAGGTTACTGATTGGTGGTTGCTGTCATTGCTTCACGGTGTTTTTTCTCGGCAGTCCGCTGCCGTGCTTCTTTAAGCCTCGTCTGGAGACATCAAACACAAACCAAGAATAAGAATTAAAATCCCGCTGATTTGAATCCATTCTGACGACTGTAATTATATCCATTTTTTTACCTCATGTTTTTTACCTCAGTTCTGCTCGAGCTGCGTCTCGGTCGCTGGGCAACCAGTTGTAGTGGAAGGGTAGAGCCGAGCCCAGTGGACTGTACATTTCCTTGTATATACACAAGTTATTAGATTAATATCATAAATGAACGATTATTCGACTTATTGCAAAAATGCGAGAGTGTTAGTTGACTAGGTAAATCTTTAGTCAGGGGCAGCCCTACATTTTTAGCACCCATCCTAAAAATGCCTTTCCTTTTTAGAGTTAGAACTTAAATCCAAGCTTTAATCTAAGAACTTTTGTTGGAAAAACCCTCATATCCCTGAACAATTAACTCAAAAAAGGGGACGAAAATCTTACTACACAGAGCAAACCATTTCTTTTAAACCCTTTCTTTTTCCCCATTTGTCATACAGTGGTAATAGCAGTCTGGTCAGATTCAGAAAACTTTATTGATCCTAGAGGAAATTGCTTATGTTACAACTGTACCGATGCACGAAGACAAGAATAAGATCAAACATATTTTATGAAACACACTATCCTATAGATGTGCAGTAACATTTTGTACAGTTTGCATACGAAGGGCACCTTTTAGAATGGGTGTTTCTGACAGAGTGTAGGTGCAAGAGAGGTGAACCCTTATAAACTGGAAACCTAATAAAGAGTGCAGGGGTGCTCAAGGTTCCTTATCAGTGAATGAGTTTTTCCAAAGACTTGCAGGAAAATGCCAGGCTAGACTGGGTCATTCACGCCGTGTCTCATCTGTTACCCCTTCATTCTTAGGGGCTTAGATTGTGTCTGACAGGCCGAACACAGTATGAAACAGTGATTTCAGCAGCTGGAAATCGGAGGGGGGATCCTGTTGGAGTGTAACTCTACACACTTTTCTGTCCCTATTCTGGTACTGGTCAAAAGAGGCCTTTGTCCGGCGCACCAAGTGGCTTGAAAAGCATCTAGATCAGCCAGCAGTGGAGAAAAGTCACATTATGTGTGTTCACCAGTCATCCAATGTTGGAATGCACGGAGAATAAAACATTTCTTTTGGGGCTAAGAGATTTAAAGTGTGCTTCTTGCACAGCCTGACCTTGCTGCTTAGATTTACACTTTCAAAGGCACTCCTGTTTTCTCTCTCGCCTCCATTCAGTGTGCTGTACCTCTCTGAGATGGCACAGTGTAATTCAATAGGGTTGTTATTACCAGTGTACAACAATGCCAGTGGATAATGGCAGCACATATATGATAGCAAATCCTTTGTCATAGGATTAAGACATGCTTCTTTTCTGTGAAATTTCATACTCTTCTCCTGGTATTTAAAAGTGAAAATGGTGATATGATGATATTTATCCTTGTCCTAATAAATATCCCCACAAAATGTTTTGTCAGTGTATCCTGGATATAGTCGGTGCTTACCAACCCACCATATTATCATTAAGCGAGTATATTTAGTTCTGAAATTGGATTTAGTACTGTAGCATGTGTGAAACATTCAGTAATGATAAACTAGGCAAGGCAAGGCAAGTGTATTTAAATAGCACATTTCATACACAAAGGTAATTCAAAGTGCTTTACATAAAAAGAATAAACATGAAAAAGAAAGTAAAACAATCATAAAAACAATGATCACAGTAAAACAAAAATGTAAAATGTAATGATTTAAAATTGATTTAAAATTTGATTTAAAATAAGTTTAAGTTTTTTAAATGTCCCTATCTGTATTTATTTTCTGTATTTATCAAACTTGTTGAAAAAATATTGGGACAGGTTGTGTATGGTTCTTGATGAGTACTGTGATATTGTAGGTCTATATTTTCATGGCGTCCTCCTCTACCTTGCATATTGGGAAATTAAATTTCATATGTTTGTCCAGCAGAAATTGACTTGGGAATTAGAAAAATAAGGATAAATAGTTAGCAGAAGTCTGGCTCGTGTTTTCACATCCCTACAAATACAACTGTCAACAAGTCGACAAAGTGTCACCTCTGTTATATGTTTGTGTTGAGGGTAACAAGGTAACAACTAGGTGCTGCCTCTTTGAATCCATATGCAGGTCATGCCACTCTGTGTGCTCAACTGGTTATTAGTCATCACTCATGTAAGCCTTTGGAGTTTTTAAAGTGTTTAGCTACTGGTTCCCTATTGAAATGTATTTTTTTTACCCCCCAGGCTAAACTCTGGTGCACAAGAAGCTTAGCCGTATTACATTTTCGCTGTCTTCTAAAGGTGTACACACCTTTAAAAATCCCCGTCATCCTTTCTTAAAGGGATGGTTTCACCTGATCTCATGATTGCACAACTATTGTGAGCCATACGTTCATGACCTCTCAGTGAGTGTGTGCGCTCTTCTCGCAATGACGTGTGATAAACAACGAACTGCTTAACCCGCAGTGCTAACAACAAAACACCTGGCCAACCTCACAAGCTCTCAAATCACATTTACATTTAATAGGCTCTACCTTACAAACTGAACCGCCTCACACAATGGCGTGCTCTGTTCCTTCCGAAATCCATGTGATTTGGGAAATGATCTACGTGCTGCTGCCACATTGGCTGGGTCTGGTGGGTTTCATCTAATTTTCATGAGTCATTTTTAAAAGGTTTGAAGTCCAGAGATTGTTCATATGCATAAATGTGTGTGGGTATGTTGACTGACACAAAAATCAAATTCCTCTGTTAAATTGGATTTATTGAAAGAATCTGTTATGGGACACTTGCTGATGTGATGGTTATGGAATGTGGGTAGGAGCTGCATTCAAATCACAAAGATTTAGTCAAAACTGAATTAAAGGGAAGTTTTTGCAAAACAAAGTTAGCAAACAACAACTAAATGTATTTCCTCAGCAGCAGCTGGTCGGTCTGGATGTTTGGTCTCCTAAAGAGCATGCGGTTCCCAGGTAATAAGCTGGACAGTGGTGCGATGACCTTTTGCTTTAAGAGGTTAAAAGGAGTCGGTCACTGCTAAGCACACATACCCAAGGCTACAGATTGGTCTTCTATTATACCTTAAGGATTTTTGCCCACTGAATATGAAAGTAATTGAAAACGCTCTTCATAAATGAAGTACAACTGGAGTTTGTTCCAATTGCATGAATTCGAAAGAATTGTTTGTTGCTCAGGCTAAACTTTAAAAGAGTATTATTGAATTGGGTACATATAATTTCCATCACTGGCTCGTTTTGGGAAGTTTACAAAAGAAAAAGTAAAAGAATTCTTTTGGAAAATTATTTGTTTACTTTAGTTATAACAGGCATTTTGAAAGGTAGGTTTTGTGGAAGTTACATCATAATGTCCTAAAATGCTTTTTTGGATGACTTTTAACATTTTTGTTAGGTCAGATAGGACCTTACAAACTGTTTTGCAGTTTCCATGCCTGCTTTTGTTTTGTTATTTATTTTGTTAGTTAGTTCATTTTAAGAAAATTTGGTCCTCCTAGGCAAATTAGTCTAGTAGATTTAGTTTTGAAAATGTATGTGTATGATATTTATATAATAATGTATTGGTGGCTTTTCTGGAAGTGTTTTAAGAGCAAACCCCTTTGACAAAGGAGCCGGGGGAGGGGAGGTGGTACATTTTTTTCCATGACAAAAGAAGTCTTCTGAAAGCCAACAGCCATAATCAGTGCAGCCTATAGGACCTTCATCCCAGGTGTTGCCGAACATTAAGGGTGTTTCAAAGGAGCTAATGGGCCGACAGACAATAAGGCGTGAGTGCATCTGTGGAGAGTTTCAACGGGTTTCAGTTCAGTTTTCAGCAGACTTAGTATTTTTCTTTTATTTAAGGGTCTGCTGTTTGGTGAAGAGGCTTTTATTACTAATAAAGCTTTTGGAATTACTTCTCAGATAAGTAGTAGTTTTAACGTCAGGTTTATGGTGAAGCATTGCAGATTGCCTGCGATAAAGGAAGTGTGCACAGTATTACATTAAAGTTGTTCTTTTTAAATGCTTGAGTTACTGAGCAATTACAATAAAGTTATATGTAAATCATGTAGTTGTGGGGATCCAGAAATCAAAGTATTCATTATTTAATAAAAGTAAATTATTTAGGGAAAAAACAACAACATGTTCCAGAACCAGAATAGAATATTAATATCTTTCCATATGGATAGTATGTATCCATTGACATATGTGCATTTTAATGGTTATTTAGGGACACTAACCCTCATTCATTGCCCTACAGTTGCCCCTGGTGTGTCCCCGTGTGTGTTTTGAGCCAGGCAGTGTGAGAGGCCCTCAGCCGGTTTTAGTGACTGTAGGAATGGCACCAATCTCAGCTAGTGCTGACACTTTCCTTACTGGGGCTGCCAGTACAGCAGCTGCCACCATTCTTCTTCTGAGTGCTTTAGAATTGATCTAAATCATACACACACATGCGCACTCACTGCTACTCACACTACTTGGTGCCAGATTGTCCCGTAAGCCTCTATGGCTATTCTCAGGATGGAAGATTCATTTATTGCACTCTGCTGGGGTCAACTAGGGAATCGTATCTGATGCTGTCATTGAAAATGATGGGAATCTCCCTGTGTATCTGTGGGTAATGTGGAGTGATTTGCTGTTTTTCACAAAGTACTGTGTCTTTGGTTGGAGCTTAGTCACAGTAGACAGCCAGCGCCTCTTTTGCTTTTTTTACTCTGCATGTTTAGAAATATTGAAAGTATTGTTCATCATGACAGTACGGTAGAGATTGGGTTAAAAAACAAAGGGGTAGTCCTTTAACTGCCAACGTTGCATTAAACTGCAATCTGATGTTTGCATGTATCTTTTGTGTGACCGCACCTGTTCCTTGTAGAACCCCCCTCTCCCAACATCTTGCAGTAATCACACAGTGGACCCAGATGATGATGTTTGCTCTGAAAGGTGTGCTGTTTGCACTTGGTGATGGGCCTGCTCACATTTTACTGCTTGTGCTGGACTTCAGCACTTGAGGAGGAAGTCCCAAACAAAAGTGCTTTTCTGAATTAATCCTTGGCAGGAAAATAAATCATTGCATAAAGGAACAGAATGCACTCAATGAGAACTCCCAGCATGCTCCAGAATATCTTTCTGGGGCCAGTGCAGTTGGTTAATTAGGTGAGGCGGAGTGTTGTGAGTGAGGGTGCGTGTGGCTTTCAGTACAGACTGGTTTGCTCATACTCGATCAGGGCAGTAGAGGTGGGTGTCGTGCAGTGACTGATAAAGTGCAAATGCACTATTATTACTGCCATGACAGTACTGCTCTGGCATGTGTGGCATGGATACATTGCTGGGTTTGTGTAAGCTGAGCTCACTTGTTTTTCCAGGTCTGTTTCTTTCTCTTTCTTTTCTCTCTGCCTCTCATTCTCTCTCCCATCTCTCTCTGTCTCTCTCTTGCTCTTTTTGCTCTCTCCCTCTCTCTCTCTCAGCCCTCCCCTCTCACTGTCTCTCTTTTTCTTCCTCCCCGTCTTTCTGTTACTCTTTCTCACTAAGATGGGGTCATTCTGTCACCGCCACCCCCTTCAGGGTTTGTTTGAGCTGTGGGGTTATTGTCATGGTGAATGTGAGCCCACTTCTAACCACTCTGTGCCTGAGTTGAATCCGTGTGGACCCCGTTTTGGCTCCTGATGGGGGCTGTGGGATGGGTTTTGCTATTAGGCTTTTGAGTGGGCGTGCCAGGCTTCTGTTTGCTGTGAACGGTACAGTAGAAAGCTAGTTAAAATGCTAGTGGTAAAGCTATAAAAACAAGCAAAATCATCACACACTACCCTCAAACTGTTGTTGAGGAATCTCAAAGTCTTATGCCTATGTGGTTTCGGACTTTGTATGACTTTTATTTTATCAATGAAAGTGGACAAAGATATCTCACACATCTTAAACCAAAACTAGCAACCACCTTAAAGCTCTGTTTGTACAGATAACTGTGCCATAGTTTCAGAAACCAATTTTGAGAGACTTTATTTGTTTGGAGGTAGGCATGCAACAATAATGCAATAATGGAAGATCACCTTTGTTTAGGCTGACTTTTATTCACAGTCACATCCGCATTAGCAGCAATTTCATTTAGATGTTTGATTAGATAGATTGACACAAATAAATATATAAAGAAAACAAGAAACACATTCACTGAGACACATGATTTAACTTTGGTGCTATATATAGAGCAGAAAATGTTACAGACCTAGTTTGAGTCAAGATTGGGAGCTTTAAGGCTTGCAGGTGGCACATTGCTTATTTGTAGGGTATGAGTCTGCATTGATGCATTAGCATTGTTGGTACAGTTCAAAATGAGAGACTTCAAACATGTTGTGCCTTATATTTAGGGCAGGGAGTAAGCAGCCGTGTGTTTCTCCAAACTGCCTCTTTAAACTGCCCTCTGCCTTTGTGCTCATGACAGCTGATAAATCTGATGCACAGCCAGCAGGCAGGAGGGCACCTGGCTTTAAAATCTACTGAGCTTACTACTTACATTTTGAGGAAAAGGGATCTCACGTTCAAGCCTATCTCCGGCTTTTCTCAGTTGGCGTAATACGGCAACTCAATCCTCGCAATAAAAGACTTGACACAGGCCGCTCCTGCAGGGGGAGATTTGAGCGGGCCTTACGTGCCAGAGTGCAGTTGGGAGCCACAAAGAGAATGAGAGGTTTTAGAGAGGTTTGGATCTGAAAATGTGTTGCTGAACGAGTGATTAGCAATAGTCGTTGTAAGTATAACACGTTTAAATGTTTGTTTTGTGCGTTTTGTGGGGTTACGTTTACAATATTTTGTAAAATTGTCATTATAAGAAAACAAAATAACACAGTCCAGTCAAGAGATGCAGGTTTGTGACAACAGTACACAGGAAGCATGGATTCATTAACTTTATTATCGCAGCCGTAAGCATCATCTGATACTCTGATATCTTACAGTAGTGGTGTTGAATCATTTATGCCTCACACTGTGGTGTTGAATTTTGTCACTGCCACCGGTACTAAGGGTAAAGCTGTATTTTCACGAGAGTGTGTGTGTGGTATTTGTCCTCTATGGAGGAGATCACAGGAGATCAGGAGTTAAACTAGTCTTTTGAGTGTGTGTGTGAGAGCCAGTGAACTGTGACCACATGGGCCATGCTGGTCACCGAGACAACAGCCGGGCCTCTCGACATTAAAGGAGTAGCTCAGCCATACATGCGAACATTGAAGGATGAATAGAACAATAAATGGAGGCTGGTAACCAGGATGAAATGTCTTTTTCATTTTTTAGATAATTGCGACCAGACTCCATTCATAATTAGCAACATTAGCATTTATGACTTTAAGCCTGTCCAGCTACATCAGCCCCTGCCGACATTACAGTTCTGTAACGAATCTCACTTGCCTTGAAAGTCAAACTGGAGTCTGGTACAGCTTTTCACATGGTTATATCACAGTGGGTAGCAATGCACAAAGTAGCTTTTACATTGAACATAGTAACATCTAAACATTTCTACTCATAACTAAGCAGGTTGCTGTGGTTTAAAGTTTAACAAGTAATTGCTTACGCATAACTGGCCTATGTAGCTTACATTAAAACTCATATAGTAGCTGCATCCTGTGTCTCGACAATAGTTTGTGTGCTGTGTCCAATGACAAGTTTAGTTTGTAAACATTTTCAAACATTTTCAGGCCTTGTATTTAAAAAGCACGCCGTTAAAAGAGAAATAGTTTACGGATAGTTTTGCCTCTTCTTCAAAGTTACCCACCCATACATCTCCTCTTGCCTGTGAGTGCCAAGTGTATCAGTGTCAATGTCATTAGATCTCTTTCTCTCTCTCTCCCGCTCTCTCTCTCTCCCTCCCGCTCTCTCTCTCTCCTGCTCTCTCTCTCTCCCTCCCGCTCTCTCATTCACTCACTCTTGCCCTCCTCTCTCTATGGAGGCAAAGCAGTGTCTGGTTGCAGTCATTGTTCACCCTGGTTACTGATAAACAGGCAGCTTAGTTACCAGCCCCTGGATGATTGGCTCTTTTCAAAAACAAAAAAAAAAAACAACGTAGAAAATGGGGGTTACCAAGGGAACACAGGAGCTTGTGTAAATTTGAAAAAGAGAACTAGGCTGGTTGTGTGGGGGCATTTTTACGGCCATTACAAATACACAGACAGATAACTAGCTAGTTTTTTTTCTCTGTTACTAAGCAGTCAGACTCATTCCCAGAAAATTCCGGCCATGGCCTAGAAATGAGTCTGAAGTTTCTAAGGTTGAAATGAGTGACGTTGTTACACTGTTAGATGTTTAATCACTCGCAAAAGATGTTGTTAGGATCTAATAGATTGGTAGTTAAGGGATTTGCATATTATGGGCCGTTCTAAAGCTAATTCTAACACTGTATTGGCCAAGCATAAACTGTGCACAAAAAAATTTAAATGCATTAATATAACTGCACACATTTTTTTTGTCAAAGATTTAACACCATCTTTTCTTGTAATTATCATCGCCAGTTAAATGTGATTATTGTAAACAAGTAAAGAATGTATTAACACTTTCAATGCTGGAACATCACTGGTATGCTCAGCATGTTGTGGCTTATTGCTTTAATGTACTCTAACAGGTGTCGTATTTTGTGAAAACATAACATAATAAGACTGAAATGCCTCGTTATCAGATGGCATTGAGTGGTCATTTGCAAAATGACTCTGAAGTGGTATGACTGGTCCTCCATTCCTCCAGCAGCGTTTGCTGTCACTTTAACTGTGAATCTGAATGAATTGGGAACAAATGAGTGCCTTTCAAAGTGCAACCATGATCACAGTTTTCATACCTGATTAGTCACAGTGAAATTCAACCCCCTCGCTCTCTATACCTTCTCTTTCGACTTTTCTTTTCCGCCTCAAGCTTTTCCTCCAGGAAGCACAGCGAGAACAAACTGCTAATAATTTCAGCCTGCTTAAAACTGTCAAGCAACGTGAAAGGCCGATAATTAGACCCGAGCAGTTCTTTTTCTGATTTATATTATAGTGCTGCCTTGTGTTTTTGAACATTAACCACCCACCTAGACTTTACATAGTAAATGCTGTAATGTGTAGTCCTATTCTAAATCAAGGTAATGATAGTTAGCAAGGTTGTATGTGTGTGTGGTTTTTTTCTTTTACGATGTTCCCTCTCTCTGGCATCCAGATGCCTCTGAGGATAGGTATCTGAGCTGTTGACTGGGATTTGGCCTGCTGGAATGGCGTTGAGGTCGTAAAGCTGCAGCAGACACACCTGGAGCTCCTCAGAGCAGCGTTTTTGATGTTTTAATTGAGTTTTGGCTCAATCCCACCTTTTTGTCTCTCTCTTGGAAGGATTCTCGCTCCTGTGGAGCGCTGTAAACTCCGAAATGCCGCCACAGTAGTGGGGACCCACCTTCTGTTCCCCTTCTACATTTTACTGCCCCACTGAGATCAGAACAAAGACGCCCAGGCTGGGGCTTTTGGACAGGCAAAGAGTGGGCGGATTAGGCCCAGAAGAGGCTATGTGGGGCCAGCCAGGTGCTTTTTATTCCCCCTTTGGATGAGTACGGGGCAGCACTCAGGGGCTCATGCCTCCATGAACATGTGCTTTTTGTTCCCAGGGTCTTTATTGGGCCAAGCGGATGCATTTTTATAGCAAGGAGGGCCTCGTTAATTAAGCTGAATAAGGGCATGGTACAGGCTTTACAGCTAGGAGAGGACTCAATCCCAGGATGAAGATGATTTGTGATTTCAGTAATTAGATTAGAGGAAATGCTCTGAGAGAAAGGAGTGTGTTTGTTGGGAAAGGGGACAGAATTTTTAGGTATGCTCCAAAGAATGGAGATTGAATTATATTAATGCTTTCTAATGTATCTCTGCCAAAGGTTTTAGATACTAAACTGAACACTAAACCGAAGCAAGTGGGAGGCTTTGACAGTCATTGATGTGTGTAATTATGCACATATTTTGTATATATCATGAACTTTAAATAACAGCAAAAAACAGAATAACAGCTAATAGTCCTGATTGATAGTCTTGAACTGTGCTTCAGCTGTAGAAGTGCTTCCTTTTGAAAGTGTAATGCTGCAGGGGAACTGAAGTGGTCATTGTGGTCAGTGTTTGAGGGTAGACATGGCTCCTTTTTGCCATCACTTGTTGCTATTTCACAGTGAAATGACACTGAATGGCTGAGCGGAGGTGAATTATTTTAGCCCACCAGGAGCTGCTTTGAAGTGAGAGAGATTGTGAAAGAAAAAGGGGGCACAGGGAACCCCACCCTCACTCTGTCTTTGTGTTTATGTTTCGTAGGATGTTAAGCCTCACTGCGTTCAGGCTAATGGTAATGGGTGATGTGAAAAATAGAAAAGAAAACCTGTGCTTGATTGCTTTGCCCAAGACTCAACCCACAACCAGCATGCGTAGCACCAGTCAGAATCAGGATCTTGGTTTTTAGCTAACAAGTACAATATGCTTTATTTGGAATCCGTAGCATTTGGTCTGGCTGGACTATCAAGAGAAAAATTAATTACGTCTAATGACAAACTCTAGCACAAATCTGTCTGAATTACACTCACCAGTTCTGAGTATACCTTAATTATTTATAATTATTTTGTTTGTGTGAAAGTTTGCAGTCTTAGGCTGGATAGGTTTTTAAATATATATTTTTGTACTAGTATTTTCATGTCATAGCATGCATTGTTTGGGGGAGCTGGACACCTGTTTAGATATAAAAACTGAAATCTCTGGTATTATTAGGTGCTTCTAATTATGAGGTGCTTCCAGCATACGTTCATTAAGGGAACTTTCTGAAAAACAACTCATTACATTGTGGAACTGATGGGATTTGGATGATTCCCCCTCTGGGTTGAGGTTAGTATTCCTGAATAAAATTAGCTGTTACTTTTGACTGGTGCTGTAACACATCTAGCAATGAGAAATGTTTGTCTATTTGAGCAGTTTCTGTAAAATTAATTAATATATCAAGTTCCCTCATTATTCATACCATCAATCACAATGACATATTGTGTACTTAATATCACACTTTTATGTTGCCAAACCGTCTTTCATGGTTTTATTCTTTAAATAGAGAATTAAGATGTGATGGTGGTGGCGGCCTAGTGGGTAGGATACTTGCCTTTGGACCAAGAGGTCATGGGTTTGAATACTACCTTCAGCATGCCACTATTGGGTGCCCAAACAAGACCTTTAACCCCAGGTTGCCCCAGGGAGGCTGTCCCCTGTAGTCAGAGAATGGAGGTCATTTTGGATAAAAGTGTCTGCTAAATGCTGGAAATATCATTAAAAATGTAAAAAGTTATATGTGAAATCGATTCCTTCAATTTACAACTTCTTGGGAACATATCTGTATGCTGGATATTTCAGTTTCTCTTGGTGAAAGTGTCAAGAAAACGATTTAAAATAGAACATGTGCAGTAGATTTTTAAATAAATTTAAGTAAATATCAAGCTTATGTGCAGTTAGAAAGTACTTTATTGTAAAACTATCAGTTAATTACAGCGTTCTCCAATCAACCATAAACATGAGGTCATCCCTAACTCTCTTATCAGAGTGGCAAGCAGGGGAGTCCTGGATGAGAGGAATTCCATTCACTTTAATACTTCCCCTCCCTTCTTCAGTCCTTTCTTTATACAGGAGACTTTGTGAGAGATGTAAATCATCAGGCCTTCAGCTTGCCTGAAGAAGAAAGCCTTTCTCTCTTAATATGTCCTAAAAAACCCTCAGAGAATAGATTTTATTCTAGATGAGTTACTGCCGCGGTGCACGCAAATATTGGAACTGTGGAATGCTTTAAGTTGTCTGGAGTGCAATTGAAGTCGGGGTGTGTTGGCACACGCTGTATCTTACCTGGTGGGAATGAGTGACTTCACTATAAAGACGCATAAATTTGGCTCAAAAGCGGGGCGGGGCGCTTGGTGACAGGAGAAATCGTTTCGCAGTTACAGCCATTTAGAACCGTCAGCTAGATGAAGTGTTTAATGATTTACTGTATGAAAAAGTCCCTTCTAATAAGCAGGGTATCAGTTACAAGAGTGTTCGGGGCAGTGGTAAAAGTGAGAGCTACCAGACTGGTTCTTTCACGGTGCTTTGCCTGAGTTGTTCTGAGCTCCATTGTCAGTGTGAGGTGGTGTGTTTGAAGGGGTAAGTGGGTCAGAGCAGTTAGCCCACCTGCCCATACCTGACTGACAACTGTTCTTCTGACTGCTCACAGCAAATTAATCTGGCTTACTTCTATCGATACTATTACAAAAAGTAAGGATTATATTCAATTGATTGGGTGTATTCACACTTTTGTATACGACTGCATGGGACTTGTAGTTTGTTTCGTTGCTTGGGAAACTTTTCCTCCGAATGAACAGCCAGAGGAACAGCTAGAAGCATTAGTTGATTATCTGACAGTCAAATAAGAGAAGCTAAGAGTGGGACTAGTGCACTCTCTCACACACACACTTTAGGAGTCAGCCACCTCCTGTGCTCCCTCTGCTCCACGACACCTGGTTAGCACCAGCTTCCCCCGCCCCAGAGAGCCAGCTAGAACAAACGAACACGTTGATGCTGTGGAACGGCAGAGCCAGGAGGCTGTCAGTGTGGGAAGAGAGAGCTGCAGACAGACTCTCTGACACACTGATACACTCCTGCTCCTGGCAGCTGCCCTCAGTTCCCCTCTAACAGGTGGAGGCATTTCTGGAGAATCACATGGAGACCGAGACTGATATAAGGTATTCAATGAGGCCCGTGGCCCAGTACTGTCGGCAAAGTGATTGAGAGAGAGAAAGGGACTGAATTACAGCAGGATGTCACTCTGTGGGTTTCTGCCACAGCAGTTTGAATTGGGCTCAATATTAAAACAGATGTTGGCTGTGTGGGAGGTCCTGTATACAGTGTATCGGAGCTTAAAGTCCTTATGGTTTAAACACTTTCATAGTAATCGATAGGGCTGCTCAATGTGGGCAAAATACCATGTTGTGATATAACTTATCACCTGTTTGTGTTCGCCCTTCAAAACACCTTTACAAAGTTGAACAGCTTTTAGATAATATTTAAATGTGTTCAAACTACTGAGAATTTGTAGTGCACAGTTTATGTTTTGGGAAACTGCTGCACAATGATTGTAATTATTATAATTTTCTGTAAACAAATGAAGGGTCACATTAAGTTTACGTTTTTTATTGTCATATACAAAGTGTACAATAGTGTGGGGGCAGATTCTATGTTGCTGTTGTTCCAGTCTGCCCGGTATTGACGAGCAGGGCAAACACAGTCCATAGACGTCTGGACACATGCAGTGATGTACAGTTTGATTGGAGTGTTCTGTAAAACTAAATAGGGGTGGGAAAATAGCAAGTCATTTATGTTATTAAGCATTTCTGAATAATCATTCTTCACTCAAAAATGTGAATATTGTGAATTGTGAAACATTATACTAACGTATATTTACCAGCCTTGCAATCATTGCTGCATTTGTTACATGCCGATATTGTGACCCAAGTAATCGACACCTCAATCGTATTGGAAATTTCTGAAGTTGGTTGGGATTAGGCATGGGCCGGTATAAGATTCTGAGGGTATAGTAACCTTGGATAAAAATATCACGGTTTCACGGTATAACGGTGTTGTAATTACTGCTCTACAATGTTGTATTTAAATGTCTGGGTGAAAAAACAACTCTTTTTTTCCAACTGAACACAGTATATTTTATTTTAGGAAACATAAAGAACATTTTGTAACATTAAACATCAGACAAAATAATTAAAATAAATAAGTGCATCTTCTTAATAAAATGAAATTGCTGTCACTTGTGTGAGCCTAAACCTGCAGCTCAACAATAATCAAAATAAAGAAATACATTTTTTTTTCAAAAACAAATCCCTCTTTAACAACACAAACAACGCACATATCGTAGGAATGGTATATGTTATTATTTTGCTGTTTTGACTTTTTTAAACCGCTGTAAACCTTGAAACCGGTTATCATCCCATGTCTTGTTGGGATACACACACACACACACATACACACCCACACACACACACACACACACACACACACACATGTTAATTAGATGTTAATTTGCATATTGGAGGAATGTGTCAGATCAATATTACAGACTCAGTATTGAATTTGCCATGTCTCTAAATGTATAAAAAACAATAGTGATGCTATTATGCCAGGAAATCAGATTCGTGTGTCTTAACATGGTTCATAGCAACATTACTCACCATCATTCAGATCAGTTTATGTGGCTGAGTGAGAGAGAGCGCTGATTTTAATCTACATCTTACTCATTCTTACTCATTGTTTTTTTTTAAATCTTGTATTCAACTGAGTGCTGTTTTTTTAAACACTGTCTGATGGACGCTGATTGTTCCTGGCGGAGGTAGCTTCTATTACAGCTTTGACAGATGTAGATGTAGTGTTTGCATATTTCTGGGACTGTTTTGATTTGGTACAGTGCTTTGAGAGGCTTTGTTGTGTCGATTTTTGAGTTTTATCACCCACGGGTATCTCTTTTTTGCTGCGTGCCTTTGTCCTTTATCACCTCCCAACTCTTCCTTTCACATGCAGACATGAATATAGAGATAAAATTGAATGAGTCTGAAAATCCAGCAATTTATACACTTAAAAACTAAGGTTCCAGAAAAGGGACAAACAGAATAACTTCTATAAATGAGATATAGTGTAAGTAAGACTGCGAAGAACCTCCACATTAGGGAAAAGCTATATACTAATTAAAGGTTTTTCACAGAACTGTGCTTTCAAGCCAAGAACTATTTAGAAACCTTTATTTTTAAATGTGTATGACAAAGTGGTATTTACAGAAGCTTAATGTAATTGGGGTTTGAAATTGAGATGAATCAGTATATATCCTGTGGTTTTGTGTTTGAGAGTTTCTCTGTACTGAGCTGTGTCTGGTTGGGAGTGGCATCTTCTCTGGTCTGAAGAATGAGTCAGATCCTGGGAAATGCAGTGATTGTGGTCAGGAGGCAATTTTCTTTCACTTCAGTTCTCATCTGCATGGTGGTTGCCACGGGCACTTTGCCAAAGTCCAAATAATGTGGGCCAGTCATCAGCTGTGTGGCTGCCTTGACTGCTTCCTTCTTTCTTCAAAAAGTGTTGGGATGACTGTCCAGTGCTGTCCGTCATGCTACCTTGATCTAGTGTTTGTTGCTAATACTGTGCCGATGCAAATATATTTATAAAAGGAAATCTACCTACACATACCTTGATGAGCATAATGTGATTTCATTAAAGATAATATTTGTGCGGTAGCCCAGTGTTAGCAATATTAGCCCTAATCATCCTGCTTTTTCAAAATACAATATATACATTAACAAATATTAGTTTAAAATGTTGGTCAGATTTTTTTTGGAATTTATTTGGAATTCAATGATTAAATTTTCATCCACACTAATGGCTCAATTTTAGTCTATGACTGAAAGCCTAAGTTGTGGACTTTTTGACTCAAAGTTTTATTATATTCTAAAATATATTCTATACAGTTCTACCAAGCTGTGTGCATTTTAACAGGACTGTGAATGGAGTAGACTTTTATATGTCTCTTGTAAATATTTTGATTTAGTCCAGTTTCACAGTCTATCTAAGAACTTTGTTGGGATGCTGTGTGTATATAAGCGTAGTTATTGTTCATTATATGCATTTTTTCTGAATATTATACTTCACATCTGGCTTATCAAAAGAAAACACAGCCCATTCCATGCTACAGAGGGTGTTAAGATTGTTTTTCCTCTTCAGTCTTTTTATTCTTTTACATTTTCTACTTAGCGTTTTTTCCCTGAAATATCTGTGGCACTAACTAGGCGAACACCTGGATAGGCTGACATCAGATGTGCTAATGTGGACAGGCAATAGCTCCAACAAGATTAGCGCCCTCAAACCCGTTTCATGTTACTTGCTAAGTGAATTTTAGCTGTAAAATCAATTATCTTCGTGTCCTTGGCAGAGAGCTGCTCTGTTTTGACTCGTTACACATTGACTAGCCTGAAAATTGTACATTTTGCAGCTCTCCAGATTTATATGTGGTTTAGAATGAGAATGTGAATGGTCCCCCATCTTTTACCAGATACGTGTCACATGGTGGTGGCCACAACTCTGTGGCCTATTCCTTGCACAATGAATGTGACACATTTGCTTAGCTCTACATAGTGCTGGTGAAGAGAATCCTAGTCTTCTGCAACCTTAGCACGGAAGACACAATGAGCAAGGCTGTGCTTTTCTATCTTGGTGAAGCATCTTCTGTCTCATAGAACAGCTCAGTGAACACAGCTATCAGCTAGATGGTGGACAATAGCTCAGAGAGAGCTGGAGTAACTACAGTCCACCTGGAAGTAATCAAACTGTTAGTGCCTTTAACTGGACCCATTACGCTTTGTCTGCTCCTTAAACAGTAGCTCTTTTCTTCTCTGGCCATGCTTAAAGGTGAACCAGACGTTCAAAAATGGTCTGCCCATCTCCTGGCTTCAGCTGATCAGGAGCATGGATGGATATGAATGAGCAAATGTTTACAGCACTTAATTGCAGATCCTTGTGATAACTGTGTAAAGCCAACATTTTCTGAGTAAAGATAAAGATCAAAGCTGGATTGAAGCTTGTGTCCGTTCTTCTTAGTCTTTTATGTTAAAGGTCGACACTGCATTACCAGATTAACCATCTTAAAACAAATTATACCATTCCAAGAGTCTTATGTGATGTGATTTTGGTGTGTGGTACAATACTGAACACTCATAACTGTGTAGTTTTCTCACGTCAATCAGAGTGTTTTTTTGTGGCACATTGATCAAAATGAACAACAGCATGAATAACAATGTAATAGTCATTTTTGCCACATTAAAGAAACTGATTTGACATAGAAGCTACTTTACTTTTAGCTAACCGAGTCATGTTGAGGGGCACACAATTATATTGTAAAAAATATGAGCAAAAAATTTGTTTTGCGGAGTCTAGGATAATTAATTTTAACATATACAAGCATGGTACTTCATGCTAGGTATTCTAAACTGATGTTCTACTCTCAACGCACTCGGTTCTCATATTCTCCACCCCATCACCCTCTCAGGGTCAATAGAGACTTTAAAGTGAGAGCCTGGTAATCCTAGCCTGCCACGTCCTGTCGCTCTTGGCTGGCATTGGAAGAGGAAGGGGAAGAGGGAACCCTGACCCTGAACTTGGCTCTGCTGTACGATCGAGGACTCGATCCTAGCAGCTGTGTGACACGGCACAGTTACTCACTGTCCACGCTTAACTCCCTGCACTCGCTCTACTCATCCTGACCTCCTAATAAGGGAAGAGTGCACAGTCAGCTTTAAAAGCCCTCTCGCAACTCAAGTGCCCTCTCCAGGATGGAGGCCTATTCATGTTCTGTAGAGGCATCTGCTCATCATCAGCCTCTGACACTATCACTGGATCTGTGTGTGTGTGTGTCTCTCTCTCTCTCTCTCTCTCTCTCTCTCTCTCGCTCTCTCTCTCTCTCTCCCTCTGTCTTTCTCACCCTCTGTCTGTCTCTTTCTGTCTCTCTCTCCCTCTGTCTTTCTCACACTCTGTCTTTCTCTCTCTCTCTCTCTCTCTCTCTCTCTCTGTCTTTCTCTCTCCCTCCCTCTGTCTTTCTCACTCTCTATCGGTCTCTCTCTCTCT
>JBBKCR010000122.1:23059569-23075658 GCA_037577295.1 Ladigesia roloffi | reverse complement strand
TGGAAGAGTGTGTGTGTTTGTGTTTGTGTGTTTGTGTGTGTGTGTGTGTGTGTGTGTGTACTTGTATGGGGGCTGGCAGGTTCCTTTTAATTATTCACTGCTCTAGGTTTACACTGCCACGGGGGAGGTGAGGTAATGGTGTTTGAACTTGTGTAAAAAGGTTTGGGGTGGCAATACTTTTGCGACAGAAGACTTTCAGACAAAAACACACTCGCATACAAACACACAGACAAAACCTATAATACCAGCTGAAAGTTTGGAATCTTCTAATTAAATGTTTCTTCTAGTCTTGAAAACATTTCGATCAATATGCGAATGCTTACTAGACAAAAATGAACAAGGATACAACAAGGAACTCAGCTAGCAAACACCAGGGTTTAGTAGTCACTACATTTTTTGAAAACACATCACCAAACTACCCTCAAACTGCCAAGACTACATCTTTTCTTTAATGTGGCAGAAGCGTGGTTTAGGATGCAGTATGACTAACTCTATTTATAAACAAATGTTTTCAGTTCACTTTAAGAGCTGTTTATAAGTAGAAACCATGGAAATTTCTAAAATAATACATAGCATTCACATGTCAATATAACATGCTTACATATAAAGGTCAACTGAATATGAGCAGAACATCACTGTGATACAAAGTGTCCTAAACTATAGAGACGGGTCTGCACCACATTAATGAAGAGTGGCATGCAGCTTCTTTCATCAAACTCTGTTCTTTTGGATACTTAAAATTAATTTCTTGGATGAGTATGAACCATGAAGGTAATTTTTTTTTAAAAGCTGCATTATTGCGAGGTTGGGTTTAAAGGACATAAATTCGAAAATTGTTTTGCTGAAATTTCCTGCATGTTTTATTTATTAGAACTACTGTCCAATATTATTCTGAAGTGCAACATTGTAAAACACTTCTATATAGTATGTGTGTACAGTCATAGATTTTACGTGGCATCCGAGATCATGGCGGCTTTATAGACAAGGCTGGGTGACTTATGGAGCAAGAGTCAGCATTTCCTCACTCTAACACAAATAAAATAGCTTGCTCTCGCTCCCTGCTTCCTTTATTATGAAAATAGTCCTGTCAGCCTTAGACTCCTCTGTTGTGAGTGAGACGCTTCTACAGTGACCAATTCTTCTATAAAAAAGACACACACTCACAAATTCTCTTCATTCTTGGCAAGTGTTCCCACAACTGTACATTTCAGTGGTGTTTCTTAAAGGAAAAACTTACACCTAATATAGCCTTTCATCAAAGACATATTTGGTGTCTGAAGTTTGCTTCTTTAAATTTGCCCTAGAGCTACACATGTATGGACAAAAGTCAAGATAGCTGCTGCTATTGCTTTCAGCTATGGGGTATACAGTGTCACAAAACACTTTAGTAAGTCTAGTAGTAAATCTGAGGTAATTGGAATTTTATTTCAACCAACTGTTGCTTTAATAGATTGATTTGCAGTAGCATCATAGTTTTTTTCTCTGTTGTTTCTCCAAGTTTTGTGCATAAACTAATCTGTTAATGCCATTTCCCTCTAATCCCAGACAACAAAGTTGTGTTTGTTCTGACTGACAGGCCGAATGAGTGTAAGGGTATATTTTGGCTCGTCATTTTCGGCTGTCTTAAGGCAGGTTGTCTCAAAGCTGGAGCTTCCACACAACTGTAAGTGTCAAATCAGAGAGCTCTTCAGAAACCTGAGCCCAGCCTGTGGGCAAAACAACCTGATCTTCGCAGCCACTACAGTATGGTCTCATGTAAGAACTTGTAAAAAGCAGATATGTAGTTTGATTTTTACCAGTAATTGATAGATTGTGTGCTTTTCCGGTTCTTGGTTAACGACTGGTGTCCTGAAGCGTTTGGTTTTCTGACAGGTTCTGGATTTTAAGTCTAGTTCTTCAAGTTTTTTGAGCTTTGTTGTGACAAAGAAGCCATTATTTTTATGTGGGTTCCAGGAAGAGCTGTAGTGTGGGTTAGTCTAAAGTCAGGGGGGTACTGTCAGGGGTATACTAGCCTAGACAGCAGCCTAACTGAAATATAACATGGAGTTAGAAAGGACCTTGGCTGAAGGTTTCTCGATTATGTTCTTTCAGACTCTTTTTCCTCCTGTATCTATACTTTTTTGCCCCCCTTTTTCTCTCTCTTTCTCTTTTTATATCCGGCATTGCTGGATCCTGATCTCAATTTTCTCCTTCTTTGTCATGAGCTGTAGGGATCAAGTGCGTTGCCATGGTGCCAGCAGGCCTATCGTCCCCAGAGACGAGTGTTGGGAGATGAAGGGGGAATTGTCAACACCTGAAAGAGGGAGGGAGGGAGGAAGAGCGAGAGAGAAAGAGAGAGAGAAAGAGAGAACTAGAGTAGCACCAAACTAGAAGCCAAACATCACGAAGTAGTCAAACAATCATGTTAAACTAAACACACACCGAGCACACAGACAGAGGCTTCCTGCAACTCTCACATCCATGTATGAATATACAGTTGCGAGACGATATGAACTTAGAAGAGGGATTACCAGGGCTTTGTTTTCAAAGAAAATTCTGCAAGTGCTCAATGTAGCTTTGTAGCGTTTTCACTTCACTTGCAGGCAGAGGAGAAAAGATACATTTCACCACAATAAACTTTACATTGTAAGGTGTCATGTCGATATTCAGTGGAGCTGGATGGCTGCAGCCAGGGGCGATCCTGTCCCACTTCACTGAGCTGATTAACAATGCTGCTATTCAAGCAAGAGCTTAGGAGCAGATTGGGCTTTTGAAGAGAAGTTGTGATCTGACAGCTGGACAAATAGTCACACAGACACTATAGGCCTCAATACCTTTCAATTAAGAGTGAGAGTCATATTATGTGGCGTGTGTGTGTGTGTGTCTGCATGCGTGAATGTGTGTGTGTGTTGTCTAGCCCGCTTAATGCAGTAGTGCACATTTCACTGTGGGACCCCCATTGGCCACATCTGTGCTGAGGCACCCCTTACAGGACCCGACTGAAACCAGATCCAACACCTGCTGTTCACTCCCTCACCTAACTGATAAAAACACCACCATGCATGATCCTATAGGGGAGAGACTAGTGGGGAAAACACAGATAATGTCCTATATAAATCAACACAGAATCCAGTGCACACAACATGATGCTAATAAATTATGCTAACGCAGACCATACGTGCTATTTAGCTACTCAGTTTTTGGTTGTTGTCTTTTTTTTTTTTTAGAAGATTTTTAACTGTGTACTCTGTGTTTCTCCAGCTAAGTGTTTCTTTGCATTTTATGATGAACAAAACTGTTCATATAGTCCAACAGTGAAGTAAAGTATTTCGGACAGAATTATTGATTCACCAGAGTGGTTTTAATGTCCACCAGTGGTTTTAAAGTGTAAATAAATACTATAATAATAATTTGTAGATATACAATTTTTGTTGTAGTATTTTGTCCATATAATGCAGCATTCAAATAAGATAGACAGAAATAGACAAGGAGTTGCTCTGTCACTCCCCAGGGCGGCAACCTCACACAAGCCGGCACCTGTTTGTTTCAGAGGCCAGAGGGCATGTTGCATGCTAATGCAGATTGAGTGTGTGTGTGTGTGTGTGTGCGTGTGTTTGTGTGTCAAACATCATTGCTTTATATGTAAATTTATATTTTGTATCATATTATGGGAGATTATTAAAGTGTTTCATTTTATTAACTGATGTGAATAATGAAAAGTCACACACACACACATATATATGAGTATTTATAAATGGAACAAACTAAAAATCAGGGTCCCAAAATGCTAAATAACAGACTGATATATAAAATCCTTCACCCAAAAAACAGATAGTGACACATTCTTCACATACTTAATAGACTTCAGTTAATTATGTTTTAATCACACCGACTATGATGGGATTTGCGTTAAACCTCTCTTTGTCTGACTCTCAGTCGTGTGAGCGGCTCGGCTTCTGTTTCCGGATAAATCCTGAGGTGTTGCATGCCCAAACAGAGTCTTCTAGGCACTTACGCTGCTTGTTTGGCATCCCACATGCCTGTTACCTGCCAGTATTGATTGCCGCCAAACCACCTGAAGAGAGTCTGGCGCAGGCCTTTGAAGGACCACAGATTACCTCCTGCCTTGTTCTGGTGTTTTGATGGGTCAGATCTCTAGCAGAGGTTTTGATAACACTCAGCTTAGTGCCTACGGTTCAAATGTGACTGGAAGTTTGGAGTAGTGGAACGTCATGGAAACGCCTCAGATGAGTCATTCTACTGGCGAACCTTGGACGTTCCTTTCAGCTGTTGGCTGTAGTTTTATGTTAATCACAAGCTCAACACTTCTGTTTTTGACAACGAAACTTTATTTGAAAATTCTCACTCTCTGATCAGAACAAATTGGACGCCTCGGGTGACTAAGGGTATTTTTTTCCACTGTTAGACACACTGGCAAGGGATGCTCAACCAACATTGATATATTTATGTATCCAGTGTTTCAGCCAGTTGGGTCATGTTTCTCTTATACAAATGGAAAATACAATGACTCTGGACTCAGTAGAAAATGCGCAGATGTATTTAGTATGTTCACGCGGCACTGTGTATCCATGCACAGTCGTAACATTCATCATCACTGTTTTCAGAGATTTCGCTTCATTCATCATTCCTCTCACTCCTGATTTTTCTGTTGGAAGTTGTGTAAAAGGCGGTAATTTTCCCTTGTGTCGGTAGCCACCGTGTTGTTATTCTACTCCCCTGAGAGCTTGATTAAGAGGCTAGATAAATGACTCTGTGAAATCAAGCGCTCTGGAGCTTAACTCTTAAATCAAAGCTTAGGGCATGCCAGTGAGGCTGACTCGCTTGACCCTGCCTGTTGTTGACTGTGTCGTACTGTACGGTACATGGTACATACTTATGAGGGAGCTGGCACATGCTCAAAAGTGCTTTCAGCTTCTAAAGGAAACCGTGCATTGCAGCAAAAGGAAACGTATTCGGCTTTATTGTTGTTTGTAAAGTCGGAATCTGCATGTTTAGTTTGGATTTAAGCTGAATAGACCTAACACAGGTCTGTTTATTTCATTTTCTATTGTAGAACATGTTATTGGCAAATAAACTCCCCTAAAGGGAGGTGTAGTAAGTTTTATACTGGAGCTTAAAGCATACATAAATAACTAGTATGCATCACTATACTCTGATCAAACTGTGTCGATGTGTCTCTAACCGATGTGTTTATGTCACTAAATAAAAATGGGCAAAAATATGTTTAACATAGTTAAAATGAAACTCTAAGCTTGAACTGCACATCCGTTTGATCGTTCTGTGACCACAGTCAGGGGTTTACATTCAGGAACCTTGAGTACTTTTATGAACTGGAGGCTCTTCAGTGTGTTAAGCGCAGTTAATGTCTGTCTGTCAGCACAGTTCTTCCACTGGGACATGTGGGACAGGTGTTCGCTCCAAAAATCCGGATGGGGACAGATTCTAAAAACAGTCCCAGCTATAGGCAGTGGCTGTGGGCAGGCAGCTCTGGCCTGCTTGGAGCTTTCTGACTTTCTCTTTTTTTTTTCTTTCATGCGCTTTGCTCTAATCTGTGTCCTTAATGAGACAACGGTACCGGTCACTTCCCTTCAACAAAGATGGAGAGCAGGACATGATCTCACTGCCCTTAATGATATTTCTGAAAAGAAAATATAAAACACTGTTGTACAATCTGTCTGTACACCTTATTCACGATCTGTCAGTCAGAAAACCTCATTTAGGAACAGTGCTGCAAGTCCCCCTACTTTAATTATATGATGGTGCAATCAAGACATATTTGTTGTTCAAAGCTTCTTTAGTAGTCAGAAATCCGAAATTTGTTTTCATTTTTGATCATTTGTATTCAATTATAAATAATCTTCCATTAATAATTAGCTATATTGGCCTCATAGATCCAGTGGAATATAAAGAAGTAAACTTTAGAGACCAAAGACATTCTCATGTGTGAGTCTACAGAGTTTAGTTGTCCTGAATGTGTTTGAATGACACGAGACTGAGGAATATACGGGCATGTTTTGTACGGACTGTTTGCATTTACAAAGAAAAAAAAAACCACAGCATGACTCTGGATAGCCATCTGGATAATAACTCACGCCCTCATATCCTGCTGCTTATGTGCTGAAAGAATGCACCAAAATACGAGCGTGCTGATTTGGGTCTGGTCCCATTAATCAACTATTTTAAGTACATTCTGGCAGACTGTGACACTCTTAGCTCTTCAAAACCTTTGTGTGCTCTGGACCCCTGATGGGACTTCTGTTTCGGACCACACCTTGATGCTTTCAGCCTCCACATTCTCTCTGCTGCGGCGCTTCCTTAGGAAAAGTGATCAAATATACTCACATACAAAGGAAGAGAGATAGAGAGAGAGACAGAAAGAGAGGGAGAGAGAGGAAAACTCTGTTTTTTTTTAAATGAGAGACACCGGAATTAATAGAAAAGGGCAAAAATGACCAGCTGTTGAGCGTCAGGGTTAAAGTTGCGAAAAAGGCTATGGTGGAAAAAGGACTAATTATTTACGCGATGGAAAAAGGGACAGGACAGTAGGTGGGGCAGTGATAGGATAGATAAGACCCTCGGTGCTGTGGAAATTGTTCCATCCTGGAGCCAAACAGCATGATATGTAAGCATGAGCTATGTGATGAAAATATAACATCACCAGACCCGAAGACAAACCTACACATGTTGTGTATTGTAATGCAGATTTTACCTTCCTTTTCTCTTCTGAACTCAGATTTGAGTTAAATGGGTCTTAGCTGTGACTTAATTCACCGGAGCGTTGTGTGTGTACCTCTCTGTTATCCTTATTGCACATTTTGAGCACAGCATCGTCATTATTGCACAAACTTTTCTGTTAATATCACATTGTTTGAACAAACCCATTTTTGAACAAAGTAACAAGGAAACATGCAGAAAAAACATATATATATACAGATAGATAGATAGATAGATATAAATTGAGAGAGAGTGAGAAAGAAAGAGAGTGAGAGAGAGAGTGAGAGAGTGAGAGAGAGACTGTGAGAAAGTCAAGGCTCTTTTCTCCTGAAGCTTAGGCGAAAATATTTCAGGGCATAAGGCACCCAGTGGCAAAAAAAATGTTTTGCATTGATTAGATTTACAGTTCTGTGTAATCCCATTAGCTAATCTGAACCAAATATCGGATATTAATACTCTTAGTGTTATTTTTGCAAGACTTTTGAAGTATTATAACTGCTGACGCTATATTTGTGAATTTTCCTGAGGCATGTTTTTCATGTTTTTTTTCTACATAATTCTGTTCATGTGTTTATGTGATTATGTTTGTTGCTCTTAATATTAGCTTTCTTTGTTGTGAGCTGAGGCTGATCATATGACTTTTCTCTCTCCTTCTGTTTCTGCGACAGCCGAACATCGGGCGGCTGGGGGTCCCACATGGCCCGTCTGGTGAAAAGGTGGCGGTGGTTGCTGTGGATGACTGTGATATCGCCATGGCAGTGCGTTTCGGAAGCCAGTTAGGAAACTACTCTTGCGCTGCACAGGGCACACAGACAGGACAGAAGAAGTGAGGCCTATTCTTCTTCTCTCCATCATTCTCTCTCTCTCTCTCTCTCTCTCTCTCTCTCTCTCTCACATTTTCACTCCCATTTCACATTTACAGTGATTGATATGATTTTCACTAAACCCCAGATGTTCTTCATCAAGCAAAACATGTTTAGCGTTAGTTTGTTTCTGTAGTTTTTCCAGGTGTCACTGTGCAAGTCTCCTCCCAGATTCACCACACGCTCCCCTCAAACTCTGATGAGCTGTTAAGGAGTTTCACATGGTGGTGTTACTAAGAAATCTCAACGCAAATGTTGTCTGTATTTTTGGCCATTTTCATTCGCTTGTCACATAGCCACATGCTCAAATGTCAATTTGAGATTAAAGCAAGTGTGTGATCATTTAGGCCAAAAAATTTATCATTTCAGCAAACTAACCAGATCTTCCCTGATTTGGACACCCTGAAGGAACCCTACGTGCTCAAATTATCTGTATTTAGTAGAGTTGTTTTTGTATTCAAACAATATGTACTGCAGTACTGCCCATTTCATTGAGTTTTAGGGTTACATTTTTATAAATGCCTCCATCACCTGCTAGGCCCTCAGGCGCTAATCGAAAACCTACTTCTTTTTTTACCCGCTGTTGGTGCTTTGAAAACCAACAGCTGATTTAAGCAGTTACATTTTGATTTCCAGTGGGTGGGATCAGTTTTGTGTGGGAAATTGTCAGCCTAGGCCTTGTCTTCCCCTCAGTCTAGGGAAAGAGCATGGCTAAAGGGTGTTAATTAGAAGTGATATGTCATGTATTATTTGTCTTTATCCTTAACCGTCTGCACACTTTCTAAAGTCAAACCTGCGTCTCCCTTTCTGACGTACACGCACCTAGAAAGCACTTGTTCTCCTGTCTTATCAGAGAGGGAGCTTTTTAATTGTTTTAATATCTGCCTGATCAGAATTCGACACAGAGATTAAGCTGTCAGGTGTGGCTGCTTACAGAGTGTAGTTCAAACGAAGGAAAATAAAAGTTTTAGAACCAGTGTCTCCAGTCTGATAGTCAGTAACCTGTTCCATATAGCACAGCCACATTCCACTGCAGAGTAAGGAGCATTTGGTATATAGTGATTGACTGCTGGGTTTTTCAAAATACTGTGTTTTTTTGCTTTTTTGATAGTCTGTTTTGTCCCTTTACTGTCAGATATCCCATAGATTGTATAAAATAAAACAGTAAATGCACAGTTGTATGGTATCTAATTGTAAGGGAAAGTACACAGAGCAAATTTACCAAAAATATCTGCTAACCTAAAATCTACCCAGCCACTTCTTTATTTTTGCCCACAATTACACACTTGACAAAGCCATGTAGTTACATTATGTCATATACGTTTTTATCATACTAGAAATGTAATGTAGTGGGAGTATCTAGTATACTTTACTATAAAAATGTTGAGACCTTATTTTAATACACATTTATAGAAAATGATAATGTAGAGCACTGAATTTTTTGCTAAAATACTGAACAAGCAAGTGTGTTATAGTTTAGACATGCTAACTGGCGGGTGGAAAGCTTTTATAGCTTCTATAACATTGGTCTAGCTTCATCACAAACCTAAAGAGGAAACTTTAGACACCATGTGTCTTATCTGATGGGCTACATTTTTTATTTTTTTAACTGTTTTTTCAAATCTTAATAGACCACCAAGAATTAATGGGCAGCTTGTGTCACAACAAACAAGCTGTTAAGGCAGCAGTCAGCAGTAGCACCCCAAGACGGACCCTATTCACTACAAGCACACTGTTTCCCACCGCAGGCTCGGGCTGTAGACTAGGTCAGAGTAAATCTGGCTAATGCGCAAGTCCTTTTGATGTGAAACTTAGGCAGATTGTGTCATAAGAGGCTTGATGGCTGGCATGGACATTATACAAAACTAAGCCTGCAGGCACGAGGACACGGCCAGGTCACCCTGACAGTCCTCTGACCTTGTGTAATTTGTCTGGCCATGTTATTAATAAATAGCCTTTGTTTGAATAACCTAATTCAGAGACTTATTTGATGTCCCTTCCATAATCATATTTATGTAATCATCTAAAAATTACTTTCTGAAGTGTGGTGTTAGTAGAAGCAGCGCTATATATGCGCTACTATTCTTTTTATTGACCGAACATTCATATTAGACCTTGATCTTGAATATCCAGCATTGTTATCTCTTTAAAAGGTGCAGAATTGCATAATTCATTATTTGCTGTAGTGTTTAATTTAACAGAATAGAATTGATCAGTCGTCAAAAAAGGCAAAAAGCAAGGTGAACATTATATTTTTTTCTATAATAAAAACAGCACTGTGCACACAAAACATTTGATCAAATTCAAATTATTAAACACAAATAAAAGGAAAATGTATTATACACTGAAAGTATGTCACAAAACCGCTTGTTTGAATGAGGTGCAAGTGACAAATTGTTAAACAGAATATTAGAGGTCCTTTCATTGCTTTTACATTGTGGGGACCCAGCAGGGTGAGCAGTGATTTGAAGTCACCCCTAGTAATGTTAGCATGCTAATCTTGCAGCTGGTTTCATGTCTGTTTTCTTGCAGGTCTCTGGATCTGACGGGTCCTCTTTTGTTGGGAGGAGTGCCCAACCTGCCGGAAGACTTCCCTGTGCGGAATCGGGACTTTGTGGGCTGCATGAGTAACCTGACCATCGACAACAAGCCCGTGGACATGGCCACCTTCATCGCCAACAATGGCACCACAGCAGGTCGGACTGCAAGACTTTCAGTACTAATTAAAGCTGCTATAATCTTAAAAAGTGCCAAGAATCTCTTGCTATACATATGTTATACAGATATCACATACAACAACTCATTGTGGTTAAAGGCAATTGTACAATGATTTGGGCGCAGTATTAATACTGGATGGACGTTTCTGTTAATTGAATATTATAAAGTGTAATATTTTCCAATGTAGTTTATAGTTTGTTAAATCTTATGGTTTAACAGCTTTGGTTGTACTATTCTATTCAGGCTGTCCAGCCAAGAGGAATTTCTGTAAAGAGGGTTTATGTCAGCATGGAGGTCATTGCGAGAACAAGTGGAACACCTACTCCTGCAACTGCCCCGACAGCCATGGAGGCAAAAACTGTGAACAAGGTGAGTGTGTGCTTTAAGTGCTTTGAGCATCCTTAGTGTTTCTGTGGGTGTTTAAATGAATGCATTTCATTTAAAATTAAACTTGTGAGCTCTTTAACCATGCCATATTATTAATTCACAATTGCAATGTGCATTACTAGTGTTTTGTTAATATTGTAGAGCCCATTTTACCACACGTGATTGTGAGAATGTCTGTTTGTTGCTTTACTGCCTTATTTTGATTCGCTTGTTGATTGTCTATGGAGCGCAGGAAGCAGGCGGCCGAATTAATGTGTGTGCATTTCCTGTCAGGGAAATATCTTCACTGATAGCAATCAAGACAGGATCTGCTCTCATTTTCTGCCCCATATCCACCTCACTGACCCACAGATTCAAAGCACCAACACAAGCGACCCACTACAACAGCTACACGTCTACTGAGATACTCATTCTTTTTCTTTACTTCATAAACGAGTTGGATTTCGTCTTTTAGAGGAAAAGTATGAGTCACCCGCACATGTCCTTTGGCGAACCTTGATGACTTTCAGGATCAGGGTTACAAGTTCAGGCACAGAGGACAAAAGGAAAAGCCATTATTGTCAGGAATATGTTTTTAGGCACTTTTCACTCATGACTGAAACGAGGGTTTGAGTTTGAGAGCTGCCTGCAGTATGATAAGGGTTTTTGTTTACATGTGTGTTTTTCCTCTTACTTTCAACAGTGTGTTTTGCAGAGCTGTTGGTTTCAGTTTAATTAGTAATAAAACTTAAATGAAAAACAGTAAAATAAACAATATTATTGTAATTATGTGATCAACACTTAAAATATATACAACAATAAAAATATAAAAAATACACAATTGGGCTTGTGCATATATTGCTTTTTTCACACATGCTCTTGCAAAGTGGGAAGCTGTTGAATGTGAGCCAAACTCCCAAAATGACTAGGAAGATTCCTGGCCTGTTACTGTATTAATATAACTATATATAATATATATTATATATATTTATAATATATAAATATATAATATAACTGGGAAAGGAATCTATGCTCTTTTGTTTTAACTGTCAGGTTTTCAGTTTTTTTTTTATGAGAGAAAACAATTTCAAGAACATAGTTGAAATAAAGGGGCTGTTTAGTTGTTTGTGTAAAAAAAATTGGTGCTAAAATGCTGGAAGTGTGAATGAGGAAAAATTCCAAACGCTGCTAACTTTGTGGTTTAGTGTGTTTGAAGAACAGAGAGATCAGTGGGAGAATTTATCATCCAACTGTCATCTAGATAATAGCCGGTAAAATTTCATCAATCATTTTTTTATGTGAGTAATCATGACTACCTCGGGTGTCCTGTATTTTTCGCCGTAAAATTTCTGTGGTCAATCAGAGGTGACTGATGGCGGTCTGTGTCACAACATCCTCTGGGCTACAGTCTCATGTGACCACATTCCTGGATTGATTTGATGAGCTGAAGTCAGGCAATGTGTGTAAAGCACTTCATATCACTGAGGCCCTAAGGCAGAGGCTAGCCTTACAGATCTTTTTTAATTTTATTTTTTCTCTTCATCTCAATGATGGTAAGGTCTGTTTCTTACATGATAGTCAGTTCTAATGAGGCAGGAAATTGGACCGTCTACCATTTGTACAGATGATGAACCTGGATGTGTTGTGATTTGCATCGCATTGCACTGTTGCATTCCTACACAATGTGACTCACAGCCCAGCACCTCAAATTACTCTGTATACTGTATTATATCCTGTGCTGATTGATTAATGAAGGTGTGTGTATGTGTGTATTTGTCTGTTTGTGTCGAAATGATGGGTAATGATGGTTTGGCCGCCATGTTGAGCAGCAGTTTTGCGGTCGGACGTTGGGTATGGCTCGTGGCGCCAGCGGGGAGACAGTTAACGTGGTCTCCTTCAGGTCCTCCTGCAGGCCTGTCGCGTCTCGCAGGAATCTGTTGCGAAGCACGGGTGTCAGTGTTCTCTCATCAGAGAGCAATAACTGTGCCCAGCTACAACAGCGCTCTCCGGTTGGAATCAAATGCGCATGCCTTGGCTTTTATGCTGATGAGATGCATGCTTTAAATAACTCTCTTCCTCGTGGTTTCATTTAGTTACAGGATAGCCTTGTTTTCCACCAGTGGCTTGCCTCAATTGCGAAGCAAAAGCATCTCTGGAAGGACCGTCCTTTTATTATGGTGCTGCACTCCTGCCAGGGAACAGATACAGTGTCCATCCTGGAGCAACACTTGGAACTCGAGCTCAATCTGTTTGCAGATTTTTGGCAGCAAATGTTCGGCTTGCTTTTGAAATATTGTTCATTTTCTTATGCATACAATGGCCGGGCCTAGACTGTACTCATATTTAAGAGACTGAATCACGTCTGAGATTTCCGGAGCAGGCCCAGCTATTTTTCTTTTACTGTTGAAGTGGAAAATAATATATTATACTTGCAAATTTTTACATAATATATGAAATGTATTACATTTTCTAGTAGCCCTGCTGCTGATTAGCTGATACATTGGGTAGAGTGTTCACAATGTAGCTGTATTGCAAAAATGCAGTTAAAAGTTATAAGTACAGGACTCTCGAGTGACACAACAGGCTTATCTCATTGTCATCAAACCACAAGATTTCTGGAGACACCAGACCCATCCTTGGTTGGGATTCCTAATGAGAATTATAGGCTGGAGCTAATTCTGGGTGGGTGGGATTTCACTCCGGATCTGTCTCTCGTTAAACTTACTGTCACATAATTTACTGTAATAATAGTAACATATTCTTATCCTGTCCAATCCACATTTCTAACATTTGTACATGTGTGTGTAATCACATGAGGTAACAGAACAGAGTGTGTTTAGGGCTAAGAGACACTGCCAAATATAAAAAACACATTTCTATTTTAGCAGATAATTACAGTCTATATGCAGTAATGGAAAAATGTGTCTAGAGGAGTGTTTGATCTGGAGCTTTCACACCCTGATTCAGTCCAGATAAAGGAAGCTCTTCAGGAATGAACAGTTTGAATTGCACTGAGAGCACTATAGAGTCGGTTGTCTTAGTGCTGCAGCATTCTGTGTCAGATTTGTATTTATGTTGGCTTCTGAGGCTGATGGATATGTTAGTGTAGGGATTATGTCCTTAATGTTGTTTTTGGCTCATACCTGGTTTTCACATGCAGCTTTACCTTGAAGTGCTGTTTTCAACAACATCCTACATCAAAAGAGCACAGAACTGAATTCAGTACTGATGTATCAAAGCATTGAAAACACATTAAGGTTCTGAATAACAATAAAAAATATATTTTCTGATATTAATATTCGGGTCGTTTGTTATTTTTAAGCAACATTTACTGTTTTAGATGAATTTGAAATTGAATCACATTTTGCGCCTGGTCCTCAGAGAATCAGAATGTAGTTTCTGTTGTTAATATTACGGCCTTTTGTTCATTGTTATCACATTTAAATTTTGTATCGAACTAATCCTATAGTCAGTTCATTTGTGTGTCTGCTCACGTTTGTAGTTTATAGAAAAGCTTTTCAGCTGACATGTCTCTTCTGCAGTGATGCCCTCGCTGCAGCACTTCGACGGCCACGCTATGGTCTCCTGGACTGATCCTGACATCACCGTGGCTGTGCCCTGGTACATAGGCCTGATGTTCCGCACCAGACAAAGCCAGGGCATGGCCCTCCTCATGCAAGCCAATGCCGGCCCAGCCTCGCAGATCAACCTGCTGGTGGGTACCAGATTGCTGTTTCTTTGGAATGTGGACATTCTTCATGCTGTGTGGGCCCACGTACAAACCCATACAGGTTCAAGGGTTAATCATATTGCTATAATTTACAGTAATTGCACACTACAGGCAGTGTATTATCAAAAAGGAACTTAAATCATGTCTTCAGCTGCCCGATACTGTTTAGTTTCTGCACAAAGGAGAATGTGAGATGGTATTTTTATGGGGTTTTTTTTGTTGTTGTTTTTTTATTGAAATTCGGTAACAATTATTGCATGTGCATATGTCTTACATCCAGTGCCAACATGAATGTCTGTTTTCCAGAAACTAAGAATATAAAACAAATAAAAATTAACATCAACTTGAACTCTTAGGGAGTGAGGTGTAATCATTGCTGCATATACAACTTCTTATTGTTTCAGGTTAAGTAATTCAGCGTCCGGCCTGTGTATTGTCATGTATTCTATCCGTGAAGCAAATAGGTCCTTTGTAGTTCAACTCTGCAGCTACTTTCTCCATCCTTTTATGGTATTTCTCTCTTGCTTTGTATGTAGCTGGTGAATAGACAGGTGCGAATGGAGGTGAAGCTGGGGGTGCATCTTGTGGCCCAGCTGGAGTTTTCGGAGGTCAGAGTGAACGATGGAGAGTGGCACCATCTGCTCATAGAAATCACCAGCAGAAAAGACAGCAAAGACACCAAATACATGGCCCAGGTGTCTCTAGACTATGACATGTTTAAGGTACTGGCTTTTGTTTTCTTTGAATAGATGGGTATACTGGGAGCTAGATTCGATTACAATGTAGATTGTCTCTGGAACACGATGGAACTATGGAACACTATTGGCTGTGGTGTTTTGTAGAGGTCTGTGGAGATTGGTAATGAACTGCCTGGACTCAAGGTCAGAAGTCTGTTTATTGGAGGCCTGAAGGGAGAGCACAACAACGTATTGCAAGGCTTCCAGGGTTGCATGCAGGTAAGTGAAGGCCAAGGCACACCACACAGAACACGTCCCCAATATGTACACGCATATGAATGAATAGCACATACACTTCAGTCCTCTATTCTAATGGATAATTGGACAGCTTGCCAATGGTCAGCACTGTGAATAAAGCTGCGATTAAGGTGTTTATGTTCATTAAAATATTCTGATTGTGCAGGGAAAAACAGCAATCACAAAACTATGCTTGTAGTGATTATATAATCTGATTAATACCTATTGATATTTACATAAATATTTAATATATACAGAAATCATTATTACATGTAGGGCAATATGCCTCCACATGCTGCCAAGGAATAAATGTGTATGTGTAACAGGGTGTCCGGATGGGGGAGACGTCCACCAACACAGTCAACATCAACATGCAGCAGGGTCTGAAGATCCGTGTGGAGGAAGGCTGTGACATGGATGACCCGTGCGACACAAACATCTGCCCTGAGAACAGCCACTGCATGGATGACTGGAACACCCACACCTGTGTTTGTGACCCTGGTACTGATTTGAGGCTGGCATTCAAGGCCGTGCTGTTGTTTATGGGGGAATGTTTTGAAATCATAAAAGTTTTTTTTGTGGGAACATTCTGCTTCACTGTTTTTGCAGTTTCCACAGTGTCCAATCAAATCTCTCTCTCTCTCTCTCTCTCACTCTCTCTCTCTCTCTTTCTCTCTCTCTCTCTCTTTTCTCTCTCTCTTTTTATCTCTCTTTATCTCTCTTT
>JBBKCR010000122.1:23036667-23049622 GCA_037577295.1 Ladigesia roloffi | reverse complement strand
GCAAAATTGTAACGTCATCAGTGATTGGCTGTTATGCAAACCTAACGTGCTACTCGATTGGCCCTTGGGTTGTCTGTGTCAGTGCATGCTCTAAAACTGAGCAAACTAGTTTTATCCAGTTTTATAGCCTGCGCATATCATCATGATCGTCCTCATTTTGTATCGACAATAAATCGAGTTCGTTTTATCGCCCAGCACTAACATGTTCCAACTTGCGTTTTTGCCACATGGCCCAGCTTTATTTCATGAAGCTGTTTGTGCGATCAAAGGAAAAATGTACTGAATGCCCAACTTTAATGATTTATATTCTCTCTCTCTCTCTCTCTCTCTCTCTACCCTCCCCCCACTCCACAGAGATGAGTCCGGTCAGAAGCCTTCCTCTGGAACAACTAAGGGTGGACACACAGACATTGACGTCCCCCTGTTCCACCGCAACGGCACTAAAGCAGACGGTAAAACCTTTCAGTATAAGCCCTTCATATTCTCTTGCTCATCATATAAAACATTTAGGCATTTCTGGCTGTAGTCAGTTTGTGATCAGTACTCATAATTAGTTAAGTAAAGCATGTGTTGTGCTGTGCTGTCAGACTCGGACTCAGACAGTGAGCTTTCTGTGGACGAGCACAGCAGCTCCTACGCCTCCTCACACTCTTCTGACAGTGAGGATGATGAAGACATCCACATGAAGCCTAAGTGGAATAACGAACGACAGCCACTGCACAGCACTCCAAAAGGTATAGACTTCATTACTGATACCTTACATTGACTGTCATAGCGCTAAAGGAGGATGTCATATTGTACTTTATGATGATTTGTACTAATATCATAATGTAATTATTGTACACCGTGTGTGTCTGTGTATGTATGTCAAGTATAAATAGTTTTAAATGCATTTTTGACATTTGTTTCTTCATTATTAATGCAATTAAGATTTTATTGATCATTTTAAAATCAATACAAATACAGGATTCATGTGCTAAAGTATAGTGACAAAACCATCAATACGAATATGTCAAAAAAGGAGGATTCCTGTGTAAAAGTAAGGTGACAAGTGTGTACAACAGTAACATTGTGTATGCAGCAGTTGTTTGACAGAAGCAGTCATGGTTGACAGTGCTTTATACAATATACAGGCCGGGCAGGAGGAAACAGTCCATCGTTTTGTGATTTGATAAGCCTGATGGTCTTGTCTTTGAGTCTGTCATCCTGTGTTGTCAGCCAGAGGGTAACAATACAAGCAGCTGTTGTACTGGGTGCTGCTGTGTGCCTTCCACCAATCACGCATTTAGCTGATTCTCATATCCAGAGCGACATACATCAGTGCTAAAATAGTCCTAATCTGTATCTCAGACCTGTGAAGCTTAACTTAAGTCAACATCCACCATTCAACTGTCCACTACACCTAAACAACACCCGCCACATGATACCTAAACGAGGCCAGTGAAGAAAAGTCAGAAGATATGACAAAGTTAGGATGGGATGGGGTAAGTTTGTTGTTGTTGTTGTTGTTTTTGGAGTAGTAAGCAAGCAAAATGAGAGACATTGTTAGTCACCAAGGTGATCCTGAAGAGGTGAGTCTTCAGGCGACACTTGAAGACCATGAGGGACGCATGTCTCCCTCTTCTTTTGAGCCGTGGAGGCTCAAGACAAGCCATGCTTGAAGGTCAGAGAGAACGAGAAGAGACAAGTTGTTTGATCAATGCTGTTATGTTTGGGAATGCAAGTCCATTCATGGTTTGGGAAGCAAGTGTTAAGGACCTGAACTTAATGCAAGCAGCCACAGGGAGCCAGTGAAGGTTCGTTCATAAGGGGAAGTCTAGCCAGTAGAGAGTTGCAGGAGTCCGGTTTGGAGACAACCAGAGACTGGACGAGAATCTGTGTAGCTTTCGTGGTGAGAGAGGCTCGGATTCTTCTAATGTTGTAGAGAAGGTATCTGCATGATCTGGAGATCTGGTCAACCTGCAGTGAGAAAAACAGATCTAGAGTAACACCAAGATCTCTATCCTTCTTAGAAGGGGCGATAGCTGAGTTCCCAACAGAAATAATGAGATCATGGCTAGAATAGCAGGGAGTATATTGCCAGTAATGTGCTGTGCCATCTCCACTACACTCTAATGATTTAGGACTGTGGGCAGGGTAGTTCTCTATATGCAGCTCATTAGAAAGCTGGTTTATCTTGACGGCTTGTATGTTGATACGTGATATTTTGTTGCTGAATTTCTTTCTGTGCTGTGGTGGCAATCCGCATCATGAAGAAATTTTCTTAGTATTAAGTGAGTTTGGAGTACCCGAGGGGAGCCTGTGGTGCACCTGTGTTCAAGACCAGGGTCGGAGTTTAAGTTCAGGACCCGCCTTGGCGTTTAAGTTGCTAGAATCATCATCTACATTTGTATGCAACCAAATTGGTCTTGTAATAATGACAGTTTATGATTGGCATTAGAATGTTCTGATTGGTTTCTTCTCTCCCTCTAATTTAGTGGACACAGTGACCAATCACGTAAGGCCATACTGGCCCACTGAAGCCACCACAGCTAGTGACAGTGAAGAGGCTGGTGGAACCGAGCGTCTAAGGGTGGAGACCAAAGTGAATGTTGAGCTCCATCAGGAGAACAAGCTCAACCACGTAGGAGAACCGCCTCAGGAGAAGGATACACCAGTCAGAGACGGAACTCCGAGCCAGCCTAACAGCAACCACCAGCCAGAGCAGAGAAAAGGTAAGAGAATAATGGGAGGTCATAGAAATTCTTAACATTTCTGATAGAAATGTTACACCAAGCACTGTGCGTGTTATTTGTCTTTGTTTCACTGAACTGAGGGAGTATCTTTGCAAAACACATATGTTTATATCTAAACTGTTTATTCAATATAGCTTTGAATGTCTATACTTTCAGTAATTACTATGTTATTACTATCAAAAATCACATTTTCTGCACCAAGCAGAAAAATAAACAATAGGCTAGTGTTGCTATACAATACAATAACTGTATGTATTAATTCAGAATTTATATGCGAGATGTGTTTGTCGAGTAGTTTACAGTGGGTTCAAATATGGCATTTGAAATTTTAGAAAACTGAAATTCCTTTCATTTCACAGGCATTCTGAAGAACAAGATTTCGTATCCTCCTCCACTTACAGACAAGAACATGAAAAACAAACTTAGAGAAAAGCTTTCAGATTACAACCCCCCCACCATCTCCTCTCGGACTCCCTCAGTGGCCTCTAACGATGGCGGGAACAGTCACAACGTCATCATAAAGAACCCCAATCGCCCTCCCATCCCACCTAGAGAGCAACAAAACGGAGTGGCCGTGAACCTGCGAGCCGGTGCCATTAACGGAGGCAACCACTCCGATTCAGAGTGAGTAGTCACATGTGTTTCAAAGTTTGATATCATTCACGCCAAGAGTGAATATGGGGGTGAAAGGGGTTCTTAATGCGCTGTTAACACACCTCTTGAACGTGCACCCTTCAATGTTGACCTGCATGTTTTCTAGATAAATCCAGTTTAGAGCTGATACTGTTTACTTATACCGTCCCCTCTAAGTTGACTGGTCGTCCAACAAGTTGTAGCGTCCATTTAAATGTGTTTATTATTTGTTTACTGCATAAGAAAGAGCTGTAAATTTGTCCTGAGTAGCATAATATAAACACTTTGGATGCCCCGAGAAAATCCTTAGCCTGGGATTTCCCTCTATTTGCACCTGCACAGCTGGTGGAGCAGGTGTGCAGAAAACTCTCTACTCACTTGCACGCTGGCATGAGGTTTTGTTCTGTCTCTCTGAAGCCCTGCCTGAAAAAACACCCCTCTAACCAGCATGTTACCACCTCCCCACACTTCTCTTATCTTTCGTTCCCCCCCCTCCCTCGTTCCCTCTTTCTTTCGTCACAGCGGCAGTAACGAAACCTCAATCTGACCCAGCAGGAAGCTGCAGGAGGCTCTTTCTACATGAGAGCAGCATGGAGTAAAAAGAGGAAAGGGCAGGTGGATGACCTCATATGACCCTTTTGCCCCACCTCCCTCTCTCTCTACATTAATGGCCTACACTCCAGTGAAGAACAGTATTACTGGAAACCTCTGCCTGCTCTACCAGAAAAAAGGGAATGTCCTGGACTACTTTTTAAGGTGAAGGGGCAATGGACTGTGCCAAATTTGCTGCAAGAGGTGAAAGAAACTACATCCCCCACAATGCCCAGCTGCATGCCTGTCCAGGACAAGTCACATGCTGGCCCGAGCCGCAGCATTGCATGGTGTAACAATGGATGTTACCACTAGTACTTATTCGCACGGATCAAGTGGAAAAGACATCGACAGACTGCTTTACACATGAGAATGTGTTTTAAAAAAAGACATTTAATGAAAAATATGAACTGAAGTTTTCACCAAGTGCCCGACCCTAACAGTCCATCCTTCCGGAGGAGATCCCATGTTGGTTTTCTATGTTGCAACTGTAATTATTATTATTCTGTAGATACTGGCAAAATGGTTCTATTTTGTATGTGAACAATTTCAAGACTTTTCAGGCACCTTTTATAATGAAACTAGCGTTTTATAACACACAGTCCCAGAGAATATTCTGGGCGAAATCACAATGCTGTAATTTTTGTACTTTGTTTTGCTGTTGACTTACCTTTCGGGTTACTATGGTGCCTTAGTCCAATACAACATGCTTTAATTTTAAACGTCTCAATGTCCATCGGTGCACGCCTGGAAAAAGACTGTAGAAACGGCAGTGAACACAATGGTAAGATATTTTTATAAAAGAGTAAATTATGAAATGTGAAGAAATAGCCTTCCGATTTCTTTTAATGATAAAATGAATGTGTATGCCATGTTTGTTATGATCGCTTAACTGAACCTCAGAGGACTATTTGGAATGCAGTAATAAACACTGTGGTCCTTAAGTACAAGCAGGCACCTTATCCTGTCAGTGCCTTTTTCTCTTTTTCTTCCCCTTTCTGTCATAACCACTCCAGTGTTTAAACCACTCCTGATCAAAACAAAACATTTTCCTGCGTAAAAAAGACACTGGAATTCTTGTAACATATGTATATTTATTTTTTATGGTTTTGAAACACTGGACAATGATTGCTACTATAAAATTAAAACCTTGGAATTTTCTAGCTTCTTCTATGTTGTTCTAGTTATTATACTGAATGTGGCATAAATGTACAGAATATTTATTTTTGGGCATATGCAGATGAGAAGTGAAATGTGAAATTTATACATAATTTGTACATAATCTCTTAAATAATTTGACTGCTGCACCTGTTTTTTTATATTTTGTGAAAATTTTAGCATGAATGGTGAATGGACCAATAGGAGTAGAATATTCATTCCTTCTCCTTAATTTACAATTTTTGGTTTTTAGTGGGTGTGTGTATACATATATTCACTCCGATCTTATATTAGTTATTTTATTATATCTAGTTACTAGTTATGTAATCTAAAACCTAATGACAACTGTCATTTCCAAAATGACAGTTGTGGGACAAAGAAGAAACCATTCTTGAATTTTACTGAAAATAATTTTTTTTATGAAAATGTAAACATAAATTTTATCCCAAGGAATTATGACCAAAAATAGAATTTTGGAAAATGTATAGAGTGTGAGAGTACTAATGACTTCATTCAGATTCAGGTATTAATACATCTGTAGTGCAGTTAGTATCAGTTAACAAAGCTACTGTGTTTGTGACCATAAAAGGTAGAACAGTGGCTGCGTTGTGTGTAGTAGTGGACTGAGTGTTGTACTCTGCTCCAGTGCCTGGCGGTACATTGTGTTCATTTTCAGACAGACAGAGGACCAGCAGCTCCAGGCTAATCCCCCTCAGGAACAAAGGCGACTGGCCGCTCGTGGATCACCCTGGATAATGCTGCAGTCTGGATACCACACTGAAGTCAAACATGAAAAGTCAAACACTTAACCTCAGCAAGCTCAGACACCAGCCTGGCGACTGTATCCCAGTACCAGCCTCACCCACAGACCCAGGGGTTTAATGCACTTTTACCTCCTGACTTCGATCAGGATAGACTATCTACAGTAACAACATTCTGTGTGACTTCTGTGAGAATGGGAGGGGTAAGAGTGCAGTAAGCTGAATGAGTGGACACATGTTAACTTCACATGTTGTGGCATCACAAGCATAATATATATAAAATTACTGTATTTGAAGCCTAGTTTTCATACACTGACTCTATGCATTAGGGAGATTATGTCATATCAGCCCAGTATTGTGCTGTAATATGTAATATAATTGTAATATAAAGGACCAAAAAGGGACATGGGAAAAAATATTTTAGAATTTAAAAACGATTTACTATTTTGTTATAATTTAAATATAACAAAATAGAGTACTGTACAAATATCCTAGGCACATGTGAAAATAATACTTTAAAACAGAGCAGTAAATATATTTTCCCCACATTATTGTCACTAAATATATTAAATACAATTTTAAAGAATAAATATGTAAATAATTCTTTCTTGTTCAGTGTATCAATTAGTGATCGACCGATATTGATATTTCATTACCGATACAGATACCAAATATTTGCATGTTTATGCGCCCGATAACCGATATTCAGAACCGATATTCATTTACTAATATACTTCTGTTTTTGACACAATAATTACAGCACTGAAATGAATAAACTGTTTTATTTATTATAATCACAACCCTCCTTGCTTAAAAATCAAAACTAGGATTCTGAAAGTGCAAAAAAATAGAAAAAAAATAAAAAAAACTGCATTAACTACATATCAGTCATTTATGTAAGACATCTAATGTGTGCATTAATAGCTGTTATGTTTAATTATGTTTACTAAATATAGGAAAGCAAGTAAGTATACTTTACCTTTGCATGCAGTTTCCCCTCAGACTTCGGCTGCAATGGCGATCAGGTGCGTAATTCTCAAAACGCCCACCAGGTGGCGGTGTTTATCGCTAAACCCGATATTACAAAACCGATAACCGTTAATGGTAAAATGCTTAAATATCGGTAAATTTATATTATTGATCTCTAGTATCAATGTGCAACGTGTAATTCCCAAATCTTAACAACGGTCTTAAAGAAATCTGGAACCGAACCTGTGTTCTCCTCAACAGCTCACAAAATATCAATACTTAATACTTTCATATTTTTATTGTTTATTTATTTGTTTGCATTCTTTGTAGTGTTCACCTTTCTTTCAGACAAACACCTTACTACACACGAGAAAAATGTCTTCAAACAATTTGCATATATTCTTTGAATAAATGTTTTTTTCTGTTCAAATGTAGACCTAATTTTGGAGGTTCTGTTCCTTGACACTTGAACATGGTTGAATGGGGGATACTTCCCCTTGAGCAGGGGAGAACACCTGTTGTAAGTATTTGTGATGGGTAATGAAGATAGCAGTTGAGCTGTGTAACAAAAGGCATATGGAAGAGGGCTCTTCATGTGCAGCTTTTATACATCAAGCCTTAAGATCTTCACTACAATTCCAGGCCCTCTCTGTGCCATAGACCGGAATTTGTCTTCAGCTGAGCTAGATTAGCCTGGCTGCTTTTTACTGCTATACTTCAAAGCCTGGTGGAAGCAGTACAGCCTGAACATTTGGGGCACCCCTGCTATCAGGCAGGAAAAAGAGGGGGAGAAATAGCATATTTCAGCAGGCACATAAAATCCATAATGGCTTGTCATGGCTAATGGCTACGAACGTGCATTCCTCAACTGACACACATGCGAGAGAGAGACAGGCAGACAGAGAGAGAGATGTGATGCAGGGCTGAGGCCAAAGCCTTCATTCTGGAGTGTAAGAGGAGAAAGGCGGATAAAGTTACAGCTGGATTAAGAGACGTCAGTCACTGTGGTAACAATAGTTTTCCTTCATCTGAAGAGCAGTGGGAAAAAGCTTCAACATGGACTACCTGTTGCCTCTGGAATGGCATTGAGAAATGCCATAGAGTGATGCGGGACTCAGCAAGCTTGAAAATGTCCATTGACTGAAGCTCATGGGCTCATAAGACGTAATGATATCGGTTCACAATGTGTCCTAAAGCCTGTAGAAACCTGCTTATCCAGCATTTCTTTTAAGGATGTTGATGTGTATTTGTGCTCCCTGTGCTGTTGTTAAAGCCGGTTCTCTTCTGGGTGGGTATAAGATAGCGAAAACGTGCTGTGAGGATTTGATTGCATTCAGTGACAACAGCATTAGTGAGGTACTGGTGTTGGAGATTTTGCTCTATCGAAAACACCACTCCAAGTCATCCCAAAAGTATTGGGTGGTGACTTATTTCCCAGTGTGGGGAACCTATAGATGACTTGGGCTCATGTAGAACTGTTCTAGAACTCTCTATTGTGCTGGAGATAAATAAGCTGTGCTTGCATGATTGAACTCCTGTTATTCTAACACTCCATGTGGGTACCTTAAAGTGATAGTTCACGCCAAAATGAAAATCTGATGTTTATGTGCTTACCCCCAGGGCATCCAATTTGAAGGCGACTTTGTTTTCTCAGCAGAACACAAACACAGATTATTAGCTTTAGCCGTAGCAGTCTGGTATTCATTTAATGGACGTGGATGGGCATCAGACCTTTCAAAGTAAAAAAAAAAACATGCACATACAAGTCAAGATTACACCCTGTGACTCGTGACGACACATTGATGTGTTAAGACATGAAACGATCGTTTTTGTGAGAAACTGAACAGTATTTATATAATTTTTTACCTCTGAAAAACGACCGTCTCGAGCCCCCTGTGCACAGAGCACAGAGATTCTGGCCTTTAAGTATCCTAGCTCGAGACAGTCGTCTTTCAGAAGTAAAAAAGTATATACACATATATATGTGTATTTGTAGGACACACGTAACATAAGAATGTATTTGGACAATGTCACTGTTGAGACGTATGCATTCTTAGTAGATAATAAGTAGAGTATAGATTCTCTGCCCGAACTCGACACGGGCCTGCCGCTGTACTCGGGCCGGGCCGGGCCGTGATCAAGCATTAGATTTCTTTAATCATTACTTAATTAGCCTGTTTGGTTGAGGAGCTATGCCAAGTTTGTAAATATATGAATATTTTAGCAAAGTTAAATAGCTGCGTGTCATGTGCCGCAGCGCTCCAGCTCCTGCCTCTGGCCACATTACACCGGTCCTGCTGGACTGTACTGTGCAGAGCTTAAAGTGCAACATGGAGCTTGAAGACGTGAAGAAGAAAATAAAAACGAGAGAATCAACTTTGAGCAAGTTTGGAGGAAAGTCGGAAGTGTGGAACCATTTCCAGCCAGTCATGGGCAGGGACAACATCTGTGTCTGGTGTATTTCCTATAAACTCTGTCTGCCTGTTTTTAGTTAGACTGACGTCACGCTCGGCTGCTTCTCCCTTCAGCTGGAGCGCCCCGAGCTCTGAACACTAAATAAACCAACGACAATTCCATCCACACTCTGAATTTACAAACGGTTTCAAAGGACCAGAGTGTGTTTGGAGCTCGGAGTGTGTGTTTAGGGACACATCCACAGTTGAGAAGGTGTGTTATAACGGCCCACGTATTTTAAAAATTGTCGGGTTTAAATCGGGCTCCGGGTCTTGTTTTTTAAGCCCCATCTACAATCTAATTATAAGGCATCTTATCTTTACACCTGTCATGTAAAGGGACATATAGTACTTAGACTTAGACACCTTTGCATAGAGTTTAAACCAATTTTTCTCTGTGTGTGATGAGTAGCTAAATTACCATTAGAATATTTGCAAACAAAAAAATAATGCAGTAAATGTCATGATTTGTTTTGCTGGTAAAAAATAGATTTTTTGTGGCCTGGTGAGGAGAACACAGGTTTGGTCCCAGGTTTCGCCCTGGTTCCTCCAGTTTTTCCAGGTGGCTGAAAGGATCTGTAAATAATCCTGGGCTTCAGAAGGAGAACATTGAACCGAACTGAACTGAACTGAACAGAAAATCACTTTTCACTGTTTTTTTTATTATTATTTAGTGTATTTTGAAATAATGTCAAATTAAATAATTCAATGCTGATCTAAAGTTTTTAAATGTTGTCTTTGCATGTGCCTAAGATTTTTAAACAGTACTGCATGTTCCTACACTATCAGTTTAAATCTCTGGTATGTTTATACTGTCCTTTCAGAAAGATTATCAGGCATTATCAGATTTATAACTTAACCTGTGTGAGATTTCTTCTGCTTTGATCGCCTCAAACCAGCTTATGCCACTTCAGTACACATGCGCGAAACCAGAGGACTGGAAATGTTCTATTACCCTTTTAATCTTCCAGTTATTTTCAGAGTCAAATCTAAAACAGGAATGTTTCTTGAGCAATTGGCCATTATCATACTGTCAAGTGTGTTTATCTCTGCTGATAATTAAAAGCTTACTTATCGGTCTGGCTTTAGTTACCTAACTGTATCTTTATTTGGTAGTGTTTTAATGTTTTTTTAATGTACTTTTTAAGTATTTATTATTTTTTATTTCCAATGTATTTGCTTTTTTAAGTTAGAAGTAGCAAAATTGATATTTCCTTTATCTAAATGTTTTTATTTTACTGAATTTATATATTATTACATGCATTCTTGAAATAATGTACTACATCAGTCATAGTTTTGCTGACCTTTTACAGTTGAGTTGTGTGTGATAGCAGGGGTGTAGCACACAAGAGTGGTTTGCTAAACACACACACACACACACACACACACACACACACACACGCACACACACTTTTGGAAAGCTTGATACGCCCCTGTGGGATAGTAATATTACCCTGATAATCAGGTTTTAAGAGCAACCCAGAAGATGCTTTTTTAAAGTGACCGTCCTGAACATCAAGCATAAAACTGTAGTGATGATGGTCATTCCTCATTGACTCTCTCTGTATTGTATATCATCTGGTGTTCATTGGCAGGGACTGGTGAAGACAGCTCAAAGACTGTAGGAGAACAGATGCTATCATTTTTTTCAGGTCAGATGTGCTGCAGCTGAGACACTTTTTTACCTGAAGCTCCACTAAATTATAGTTCAGAAAACCCATGCAGCCTCTTAGCGAGAAAACTCAGTGTGCCACAACCATTCATACTGAAGTAATGCAGTGTGTTGTTTTAGAATTATTAAAGTGAAAGACATTTGGAAAACTCTTCCCTGTTGAAGGACATATGAAAGACTATAAACATAGTTCTTTAATGACAGAATAATAAAACAGTCTGTTTACATACATACATAGAAGCACTACATATAGACAAAAGTACTGGGACACACCAGTTTTACAGGGTTTAGCCGAGGCTCTCTTTCTCCAGTGAAGTGCAATCTTAATGCTTCAGCAGTCCAAGACATTTTGGACAACACCCAGCTTCCAACTTTGTGGACACAGGTTGTGGAAGAACCTTTTCTATTCCAGCATGTCCCTGTGTACAAAGACATCTCCATAAAGACATGAGCTCAGTGTGGAAGACTGGCCTGCACACAAACGTATATAGTTATATTTACATAATATTTTGTATAGTGTACAGTCTTTTTAAATTATACTGAAATATGGTATAGTTTTTCTTTCTGAAGGTTATGCCGCTTCTGCATTCTTCTTTTGTATTATCCACTTTTCTGCTGTAATAATTTGTTTTCCGTCTCAATAAATCAATTCCCATCTTAATCTCATCAGTGATCATTTCTCATCTTTATTCTAAAGCATAAAAAGAGAATGAAAATGGTTGTTTATGTAATAATGAACCATGGCTGCTTCTGATACGTAGCTTCTTTTGGAAAAAAGAAAAATGCAACGTAAAAATAGAGCAAATGTTTTTATAGACATTCACTTTTGCTGGAGCTCCACTAAACTTTAGTTAAGAAAGAAAAACCTCTCAGCCTTCCATGCTGAGTATACAGTGGTCTGTTGATGCCCTCTGGAGTGGACATGGTGTAGTGGACGAGGTGAATGTTAGTTCAGCTATGTTGGATGTCATGTCCAAATCAAGTTTATTTATATAGCTCATTATCATACATAATGGTAATACAATGTGCTTTACAGGAACAGAATACACAAATTAATCATAAAAATGACAGATGACAGTAAAAAGGAATAACAGAAAAAGATGGCAAAGAAAATCGATGAAAGAAAATTAAAAGTGGGGTGGAGGCACAGACTTTTAAAAGCAAGTGGAGATTAATAGAGTGGGTACAGTTGTTATAGATTTGATATAGATAGGCAGTTAATTCCAGCAGCAGGCAGCAAATTGGAGAAAGGCCATTTCACTGTTTAGTTTCAACCCTGAGGTAAAATTCTAATTCATTTAAAAATATATGGTGAGGAAAATTGAAACAGTTGTCAACAAACCTCCTCATGGAGATTTACTCTCAGGTTCTGGTGAGCTCCAACCAGCGTCTAACATGCTTTTCTGCCCAATTCCAGCAGACAAACTGAAATTTCTGAAGAAGCTACAAAGCTAGTGTTGCAGATGGTGGCTGGAACCAGATTTCCCGGGAGGAAAGATCTCCTGGACCAAGGGTGGTGACCACTGCCGTTAAAGAATCACAATTATGCGTAAGGCAGCACTAGAGTGCCACCTATTGCTCAGAATGTTTCTTCTTGCGAGCCACCAATGGCAAAATCAGTGGAAACTACAAATATGAATCCATATTTAAATGTTTTTAAAAAGTCAGTGAATAGCGTTATTACTTTCATCATATTTCTGGAGCTGTTAGTTTTAGTGGGTTAGATAAGATTCTGTCAAGTGTGCTTCTCTGTTGAAAAAAATTACAGTGAGTGTGTGATCTGAAGAGGGAAAAATGTTTGATTCACTGTTCACTCTATTTGGTTTTAGGATAATACATTTGAGAGAATTGATTAATAATTAATTCATTAATAATGTTTGAAACAATAGTAAACCTGCTTGGAAGAGGACACTATATTTATTATAGGCACAGTGAGAATGTATATATATAAATGTGTATCTATCTATCTATCTATCTATCTAT
>JBBKCR010000122.1:23024169-23036567 GCA_037577295.1 Ladigesia roloffi | reverse complement strand
AATTCAAATTTGCCAGTGGTATGTGTAGATTAGTAGGCTACTTCACAATATAATTATTTAATAATTTTGAGAAAACACTACAACACTAATTAGGTGAGCCCAGATAATAAGAAAATGTGCATGAGAATGACTGATCTCGCTTAACACAGCTTCACTCACTTAACACAGATCTTTCAGTTCATCCAAGTCAAAAAGCTTCGTAATATTTCAATATGAGCTTGGTCCCACCACTCAAATATGACCAGAAACACACAAATGTTTGAGGACTAGCAGAAGAAAACACAAATTGCTCATCAACAGATGGGCTACAGTCTGGACCAGTAAGGTAGAGCTAAAATAAAATGCCTAATCTCACTTGATAATGCTCAGCAGAGCTTCACAATAATATCTTTCAGTTCACCCAAGTATCACAAAGCATTGTAATATGTCAATATTGCAATGTAAAAATGGGACAGTATGCAATGTGGACATGTGAGAATAAATAATAAATAAATAATGCTTCTAATAATTATTATACTTGTTATAACTACATTGATTTTTGGGTTAAACTAGTTCAAATCAACAACCTGGTCAAGGACATTCAGGTCATATACGACCCCCTAGCTCTCCAGCTCTAGTCTTATTAATAAACTGTGCCAGGACTGGATACAGTCATTCTTCTTCCTCATTCAGATTTTATTCTAAATATTGTGGGAATAATTAACTATCTTACTTTATCAACTGTTCTGCAAGTGCATCCGATCTTGTGCCCTGTATTGTGAGTTGGCAAAATTACACCACAGACACAGCTGGTTAGGTATGATATGAACAGGCAGATCATATGACATATTTCTAAAAACACATGCTAAAATTGAATCCCTCATGTTTTTAATAGCAAACTGAGCTCAATCTAGAGGATAAAAAATACACCATCCAAAAATTTACTTAGTATATAATATGCTGTACTAACTTATTACATACATCTATCTTGCAATAGGAGACACATCTATCTACACAATATGGGTGAGCTATGTTTACAGCTACTATCCTGTAGATAATATATCGCTGCACAATTAATTATGCACTTGTACTAGCACTACACACACAATTATCTAAACTTTACAGACAATTATTCACCACTCACATATATCAGTGGTGATCCTAGAATTTTCCTCTTCCATTAATGGATGGATTCCTAATAAACCGACTGCGCAGTGTATTGAAGACAGCTGATATTCAGTTATGAGTTAGTCTAGTCTACACATTTTACCACCCCTGTTGTCTAACTTTGCTGGAGTCCTGTTTACTTCAGTCAGCCTGTGTTAGCATCTTTGAGTGGCCTTGTTTGGCTCAAGATCAGCTCAGCAGTCACTTTATTAGCTGCACTCAATAAGGTGCCATTTTACACTCAGTCTAGAGGTGTGTTTTAGAGCCCTGCATCGGGTTCCACGAGACCCAACGCAAATCTCCTGGGATTGGGTGGGTTTTAGGTTGCTGAGGGCAGTAATGGTTAGAAATTCAGCCGGAGCGGGCGGGAGTGGGATTTAAAAAATAGTCCCGCGCAGGGCTCTAGTGTGTTTGTACATCACTTCCTCACACTGATTTATTTATGAACTTCACCACTACTCCATAGATGTAATAACAGATTAATCTGTGGCCCCTCTACCCCAGCTGTCATTTCTAAGTTTCCAACCACAAGGCCACCAATCAGGTATCGTTAGTTTTGTTTCACAGCAATAAAATGGCATTGGCAGGATGAAATGTGGTGCTAATATGAGTAGATCAGGCTCAGCTGTATTGCTAAACTTGTAAACTTGGTCCCCCCACTCAGATATGTCTCTGTGACCAGAAACACAGGACTGGTCGAGGACTAGAGGAAGCAAACACAAATTACTCATCAACAGATGGGCTACAGTCTGGACCAGCAAGGTGAAGCTACCAGAGGGGGATTTAGTGAGCATAGACACATTAAAAATATCCAACACCTGCTGCTTAACCAAAATCAGGTCACTCAGGAAAAAGACAAGAGAGGAGTATAGTGGAGACAATAATAAAAATGTGTATATAGAAAAAGATAATAGAAAGGATACTGCAGAATATTAGGTACACATTCAGAAAAAGTAATATAGTGACCAGATTTGTTTGTACTTCAGGGTGCTATCGGATGCATTTTTGCCTTTCTTTGGCTAAATAGTGCTGACTTGAGCTCCTTTACCATATTTTAAAGTAATGGATTCAGCTTTTAAATAAAAGAACTATTTTGGTTGCTACCCAGCTCTGCTTGTAATCAGGTCGTATTGATTAATCATTGTGAATGTCTACTGTCAACTTTTTAAGACTATTTAGTCACTTTTGTTCGCTCAGGTTTCAAGCTTAGTATCATTATAATCATTTCAGAGACAGAGGCAGTCTTTAAGGTGTGTGTATTCCTCCCCAAATGTAGCTGTCTGCGATTAGGGGAGGAGCACCTATCTTGTGAAGGTCTCTCCTGTAGAGCAGAAGCATATTAACAGAATCATCTCATATATGTATCTTGAGCTAAAGGCTTCTATATTGGCCAAAAAGTTGCAACATTTGAATGAGAATTTTTATACAGTAGTTACTTTACAAACAATTTCATTCTTCTCTCATAAAGTAGACTGGACTGTAGCTACGTATTGATGAATGTTAACTCTCTGGAATTGTGGAGTGTGATTCTCGAACTCTAACCCTCTTGTGGTTCAGAATAAATTGTGACCAGCTTTATGTACTGTGCTACAAATTGCTTCCATTTGGTTATTTGTACTTTTGTTGAGTCCTACCAGTCTGAGTGGGTGGAATACAGCCATTGAGAAGAACAGTTATAAGTGTGTATGAGTGTGTTTGCATGTCATTTATTTTTTATTTAATTTCCAGCATTATTGGGGGGTTACTTCACAGCATTTAGCATTTACTCAGCCACTATAAGAAGCAGACTCATGTGTGTTAGTGTGTATCTACAGTTGTGGGCAAAAGTTGAACATGCTAATCAAATTTTGGTTTATATTAATGAATTAAAATATGCTAATTTAACATAATGGAAAAAATAAAGCACAACATCCAGTGTTTAAGTACACACTTCCCAATTAACCTGACTTTACATAATGTAGTTGCTCATGTGATTTTTACTTCTGTTCTTTTTATCACATAAGCAAGTCTGTTTGAGATCAATTAATAACATAATACGGTTTGAGGCTAATGTGTGATGATTTGTATGTGTGCTCCACCCAGAAATGAAATTAACCTTCCATTACATGTTATACTATATTCATTACACTCCTCATAGTGATATTTACCGGTTTTAGTAAATATTTTTGGCCAAAAAAACGGTAAAGGTCCTAGTAGTTCACAGGGTTTGCAGATTGCAATTCCAGGCGGTATGTTCACACTGATCACACAGTTTACAGCAAGCCCAGCTGGCTGTGTGAGTAACCGGTATGATGTGATAGAGGGCTGCTAGCACAAATAGTGGCCGACGCGAGCCAGAATTTCATTCTGGAGCCCAGTTTGATTGATTAGTAGCAGACATAGACTGTCAGATGCAGTGATTTTCTGTACTGCTAGGTTTTTTAATCTCTTCCTCCAGCATTGATTGTCCTGGGTCAGTCTCATTTGTTTTATTGGAGCTTTTTTTTCAGATTTTGCTATTGGATTCCTTTTGCACTGATAATTGCATGCTGGCTTCAAGATCTAAATTCAGACTCCTGCCTTCAGATCACTGCAGTTAATAGGCCTCGTGTGTTTTGTCACAGTTGATGACAAAAACCTCTCCACTGCCCTGAAGGCCCCTCACTTGAGTATGTCAAGAAAACAAGCAATTTCATGCACTCCTGCACATGTTGAATGTATGCCAAATTTCTTAAGAATATACAATCAGTGGTAGGAGAGAGGAGTTCATGTTTGTGAGGGTGATCTATCCCCCATTTGTCTAAACCCTGACATATAAAACATTAGCCAGTGTTATGCTTCAAGTCTACTTTTTTGCTTCTTATATTGAGGGGAAGGGTATTTATACCACTAGAGAATTATGTGATAAGAGCACCAGTATAAAAAACTGTTAATGTGATATTTTTATAATGTAAACCCTAAAAATGCCTGCAAATATCTTCCCAAAACACTTTACTTTTGCTTTAAACTCAGCTTAATAATTTACCCTTAAAGAAAATGTAAAGGTAAAGTCATATTTGTACTTTACAGTTTACATTCAATTGTGGTCGTTATGCTAGAAGTTAAAATACTGATATCAACCATATATATATTATACAGTAATTAATGGAAGCATGTTTTCTTTGGTATGCGCTGTCATTTTCTTTGGTATAAGCAGGGTAAATATAATAATAAATAAATCAAATTTACAGTTATAAAAGTACAGGGATTGAAGAACAAACCGAAAAGCGAGTGAAATTCTCTCAGGGATGATTTACAGGGCAGGCAATCAGCAACATGAATAAATAAATAACGTCCTCGGATTTACTTTCAAACCTGCTGTCTCTGAGTACAGGTGACTGTGATGTCTGAGGCTCGTCTGCCATGCCCCCTCATCATTGTGCTAGTTGTTTATGTTTGGGTGGGACGCTGAGAACGAGCACAAGGGGACATGGCTGATGAGGCCCGAGTGTTTCCATGAATGTAAGTAAATGTAAGTAAATAGAGATAATTTGTTGCAGAATTGTATGTGCCAGCCAAATTATCTCTAAGTCTAATTTAGTTGTAAGTCAGTATGTAACACACTAGAGGTCGACTGATATGGGTTTTTCAGTGGCCGATGCCGATGCTGATAGTTTGGAGTCAGGGTCAGCCGATGGCCAGTAAATGTTGCCGATACTTATTTTTGTCCAATAATTGAATGTTTCCACCTCTTATTGGAGGTAAAATATCCCACTAATAACACAAAGATAGATACACAAAATTTATCAACTTGCCATTTATTGAATAATGACTTAAATATGAATATTAAATTAAATAACAAAAAACAAACTTAACAATAATACAATGAAACAATAACTTCAACTTGTAAACAATAAACACAGCAGCATCAATATCTTTTAGTGCAAGCAATCAGCCTGGGCCACGTGTTCCACAGCAACAATAATACTGGGCTGCCCTTAGAGGTCTTAGAGGTGCCTGTCTGCAAATCGGCGTAGTGCACTTGGATATCGGCCGGTGCTGATACATTAAAAATGCCAAATATCGACCTGATATATCGACCTGTATAACACACTGAGCAATGTTAAAATATAACAGCATTGTCCTAAAATTGTGCACATATATAGATTTAATTACTTTACTTATTTAATTAGTACTTAGAATTAAGGTACCTTGCAGGTCAAAAACACTGGAAAAGAACATGCTTACTTACAGAAAATTACTTCTCTCTGATTACCAAATTCAGTGTCTTTGGTTTAGACCTAATATAATACAAACAAATACAAAATACTTATTTAATAAAACATCACTAGTTTGTTTTAGATCATTGGCCTTCAGTCTCTTCCTATGCAGTTACAATAGAGCAAAACTACTTTAGACACTAATTTATGAAGTATACATGAGTGAGGAATTGACTGATGTGCTGGAAGAGGCTGTTGCTGGATGGAAAAACCCCTCTGCTGCAGGAAACTTTGCAAATGGCTGCATATTCACATTATGCTGGTTACAAAAGGAATGTATTAAAAGGGTAATATATTTATGTCAGTCTCATTTGGCTCAATTTGTGTATCTTATATTAAATATAAATGTGACATTATGCAAAACTTAGTTATAATAGTTATAATAGGCCTATGGGATATACAAAACATGTTCATGAATATAATTTGCACAAAATCAATCTCACATCAAGAGATCTCACCAGCTCTATTCTTGACAGTTTTAGTCCCTTTCAAAATGAGCCATTCAAGGGCTGTGGAGTGTTTATAGGAGCAATAGAGACCCAAATAGAAATACGAAACGATGCAAAAAATTAGTTTTGCATAGTATGTCCCTTGGGACTACCAGTGGGGTCAAAAACGACCCGCCACTTCTATCACCTCATGCCCTAAAAGTACCATGCATACCATTGTTATTTAATTGTGTGACTTTTCACCTTTCATTGCTATGTACAACATGCTTACAAATATCTTCTTTTATTGTTCATTGGAGGCTGTCAAGCCCCCTTGGTCACACCAAGTACCAGTGGGGTCATTTGTGACACCACAACACAGGAAATGGAATAAGCCAAATTAGTTAATTTTCCGCTGTGTTACATGCTTCCGTCAGTCCAAATAAAGCTTATATAAGCATACAAAATACATTCTTGTTCAATCTTTATGTGCAGTCTATGTATTTATTTATTTACTTGTTGTGTATAATAACCATAATCAGTGTTAAATGATATCAGTGTTTAGGGATGTCAACTTTATTTCGGTTATATTTAGCTCGTTAGCTGTTTCTAAAAAGTTATTTGCCTTTACATTACAAAATTTTCGGTGTGTCTCGGGTTAAAGTAAATGGCTAAGAAAGAAAGATTAGAAGAAGATTAAATCATCTTTAGGCAAAATCATCATAAAATTGGAACCATGACATATAAGACCAACTTGAAAATAGTGAGGCATTGCACACCAAGAAATAGGCACACTCTGACCTCTGTTAGTGACATTTGATTTGCTTGAAAGCAGAATACAACAGTTCAGTGTAATGTAAGCCTATTTAGATGTCGAATTAGAAAGACAGAAAGTCAGAATATTGAATTGTTAGAGTAGGATTATATTGCTAGAGTAATACAAGCCTAATAATCTTTACATCAATTCTTCAGTGATACTTTGGACAACATAAACTGTCATCTTGGCCTGATTCCATGACCCCTTATTGTCCACCTTTCATTTAAGCTCCTACTGTTCCAGCTCTCACTCACACACTTGCACTAATGACCCTGTCCCGGGGTGTACAGTTCTCATACATCAGGCCTTTGTTGTGGCTTGCTGGCAGTGATTGGTTTATTTTCCATTTATGCTTTCACTTTCCTTTCATGCCTGTGTGAAAGGAGCCAGCTTTAGCGCTAAAATATTTATAACTTTTAGTATGGCTGGAGGCGCTGTATAACCGGATATTGAGCGTAACGCTGGGCAGGGTGATGGATGAGCCCAGGGAGAGATGCTGCGGGAGAGTGGACGGGAGAAGGTGTTGAAAATATTTGTTTCTACAGTACAGGGATCATATATACTGTGTCCACCTCTAAACAGGGCTAAGAATAGAAGATAACAAAATATATCCCTGAATCTGTTTGAAGTGAGAGATAGATCTTTGTGACAACACCGGGCAAGCAAAACAAGCTCCTCTTGCTCCTCTGAGTGCCTTTATTAAATAATGTATTTCCCCTTCGCTTGTCACACCGAGAGGTCATTTGTTGCTTCTGTTTTCTACAGAGGAGGAGTTGAGGAAGCTGCGAGAGGAGACCAACGTGGACACACTGAAACAGGAGCTGGAGAGAGAGCGGGGCCGGAGGCTGGACCTGGAGCAGAAGATGAATGATGTGCTAAAAACCAGGTGAGCAGCATATTTTACTATATTTATCCAGGACTCTTAGGTGGGCAGACATGGACTGTCAACATATTTGACTTGCAAAAATGGACAAAAACGTTCATTACATAGTTAATATCAGCAGACTGAAACGTGTATGTACTTTTGTTCACTTATAAGGATGAAATGCTTATCATTCACGATTTTTCTTCACTGTTTGCCATTTTGAACGGTCAAAGTTGATCTCATCTTGGCAACACGTTTATCAAAAATTCCATTGTGGAAATTATGACTTGGTGTGTGTGTGTGTGGGGGGGTCTCATGGTTGGCTGTATTGAAAGGTGCAGAGGGGTCGAAATTAATCTGGATTTATTACAGTTTGGCTCACACAGTTTCACTCACAGAGCATCATCAGTGTTTACAGGAACACATTTACAGGAATATTATTTTATTAGTCCATTAATTTTCCACCCATGGCCACTAGGGGGCATAAGTAAAGAAGCTACCTTTTATTTTACTTGCAGAAATATTTTCAGATAAGATTTTAGGCCTGGACAGCCCTGAGTTTTGACTTATTTTACATGCTTTGAGCAAGAATGGATGCTTTGTTACTATTTGCTCCCCGCTGTGCTGTATGTGATCAGTTGCTGAGTGTTGGCAGTGCTCACTGACCCCTCTCCTACACCATTGCACCAGAGACAGTGGCCACAGAAGGCTCTCCTAGTTCGTCTTTAAAAATAACTGCTACTGCCACCACCCCCTTTGCCCTGGAAGCTTCACAGCGTCTGGGATGTTCTTCAGCAGCGGGGAACGAGTAAAAGGGTCAAACACTGAAGTATCACAGTGCAGAGAAAACGGCCTGCTATACATAAACCATGCGCGTGCATTTACAGCATTGGCTTGCTTTACTTGAGGTCACCTACTTAGAATTTGTAGCATATGCATCACAGGCAGAGGCAAGATTTTATGAAGAAATTCACTCCTCACACATAAACATAGTTCATTAGGCTTGATAAGTTTGATGTCTGTTTTAGTTTTGTACTGGAGAAAAAAGGCTAATGTAGCTAACAAGCAAACAAGAGTTTATGTACACTCATCAGCATTGTACCAACCATCCATGTTGCTTATCCTTAACCAGGGTCACATATGTCTTTTAGTTGTTCAGAGAAACCCATGCAGACATGGTAAGAACATGCTAATTTTACACAGAAAGGACCTTTGGCCACCACTGTCAGAAATCAAACCAGGGCCTTGTTACTCAGAGATAACAGCATTACAAACTGCACTGCCTGCATTACAGCACCCATGAAACACATGCTTAACTCCGTGTGGTGACGATAAAGCTGTGTGCCGATTACCTTAGGTGGGATACAAGCTCTAGTTCAAGAACTTTAGTCAGTTTATCTGTCTTGGATGGTCATAAGTTCCTAAGGGGAAACTTATAAGGGGTCATGAGGGGAAAGCGATATCACAGAGATAGAAGACAGTTGCAAGACCCAAGGATCAGGCAGACTGCGATAATACAGAGATATAGCTGTGTTATTTGTTTGTTTATTTGTTTGTTTGTTTGTTTATTTATCTATTTATCTATCTATCTATCATTATTTTTATCTGTCTGTCTGTCTGTCTGTCTGTCTGTCTGTCTGTCTGTCTGTCTGTCTGTCTGTCTATCTATCTATCATTATTTTACCAGGGTAGTCACATTGAGACAGTAGTCTCTTTTGCAAGTGAGCCCTGGCCAAGAAAAGACAGCACTTAACGAACAGTATCCACAATATACAACACACAACATAAAAACACCAACAACATAACGTGAGAGAGTTACACAATAAATATACAAAGATATAAAATACAAAAGACAAGGAGAGGAAGGGGCTTAGATTATAAAAACCTAACCTAAAAACACTCACATTGATCATTTCAACTATCCGCAACACGTAGTTATTTTTGTTGTTGCATTAGTGTTGATTTATGACTTGTGGTTTGACGTATCACACACTTGTTTTTCTCTTCATCAGGTTAGAAGACTCGCCTCCGCAGCCTTCCCGGAAACAACAGTCCCCGTCGGCCAATGGCACAGGTAACACAACAAACACCCCGTGCTCTAACGAGCTGTTTCTGTGCTGTACATGTTTGTCTGACAACAGAGGAAACCTCTTTTCCGCGCTCTCTCTATGCGTGCATGCGTGTGCGAGAGGTGCCGGGATCCAGCACCAGGAGTTGGATAAACAGTGTTTTCTCTCTGATGAGCCGCCTGAGTGCGAAAAGGGCTTTTGTTCCTCAAAGCTCTCCAAACACCGCTTCAGTCCATGATTGCTCTCTGTTTCAGGAGGTATCAGAGCCTGTTATTTCAGGCAGCAGTTTAAATTTGTGGATGCATCTATCTAGGCCAGAGGAGCCCTTTTGTATTTGAGGAGAGAAGGCAGAGAGCAGAATGTGGAGCAGAGGAGTAAGCCTCACTCACACCCGTTCACGCAGAGCCTGAGTAAATGAGGTTAATAGAGCTCGGGTTTGTGCTGTGAAATGGACAGGTCACTCGCTGAGTCTTTCTCTCTCTCTCCAGAGAAGCAGCAGAAGGAGACGCTGTGTTCCCGGTTGCAAAAGTGGTTGTACGAACGTTTCGGGGTCTACATTGAGGACTTTCGCTTCCAGCCCGAGGAGAACACGGTGGAGCCAGAGGAACCACTCAGTGCTAAAAGGTGGGTGAGGGTACATTCAAGATAGATTCGCATCGGTCTGTCTGCATTTTGGAAAACCTGACGGTGTTCTTTAGGCCTGCTGTCAAAAGTAAAGTCATCTAAGTCCTCGTCCTGGTCTCCCCTAACCCAGGTCATTTAACTCCCCAGCTAATTAAAGGGAAAGTTCAGTGTCTCACAATTTTCACACAGTTCCCCCAAATGTGTCCCTAAATCAGCAGGACCTCCCTAACTTTGCAATGTAGCTTGGAGGCTAAAACAATTCTGTAGAAACCGAACAGATTGAAACTTTTTTTTTGAGGCTGTACGGCTGGCCTAGTGAATTTGAATACTCGAGTATTGATCCATTGTACCTATATTATTTGGAAGTATCATTTGCATTAGAGATCATCGGACTTCAAGCACACACTTGTTTTTAAAATTAAAGGCTTCTGACTTGTTGATCCAGTGTATTATTGTGTCTCTTTGAGCATCAAACATGCCCTACTTGTTCCATTAGCTAGGCAGTTCCAGTGGAAAAATGTAGAACCTGATTTAATACATTTTGGTGGAGTGTTAACTGTATCAATATTTTTTTTTTCTAAAAAATCTGCTTTGATGAGCATTTCTGAGGGAGATCTCTACAGGAAGGTCTGTATTAGGCCAGCTCCAGGGCTGAGTACTAATCATAACCACGGAGTCCCATCACAGCCACTTGTTTGAGTGCTCAAGCGCTCCCTCTTCTGGTCAAGAGGCGGTATCACACTACACATGGATCTCAGGCACCTTTCAGTGCTTAAATCTTGCAGATCTATGGTGGGATGACCTTGATGATAGTCTGGCTCTACCTCCACTAAATCAGCAAAAACAAGTTTACTCGAATTGGTTTCAGACAGAAAAAAAATGCCTGTGAAAGGTTAACCTTGTGATGAAAAAATGTGAAGAGGAGTAACGTGGGTGTTGGATGTTTGGGAGGCATTTACATTTGAAATAATTCTTGATTAATAAAAGAGTTTGCTCACAAGGAGAGTGGAAGAGTGGAAAAATACTGTCGGAAATATCTCTCTCTCTCTCTCTCTCTCTCTTTTTTAGGTTAACAGAAAACATGAGACGACTTAGTGAGTCATCTTTCATCTTACTTTTTTGTGCTTTAAAAATATTTAGACAGAATCCTTTCAGAGGTTTATTATGTGTAGTGTTATATGGGTTCTGCATTATATCACAGTTCCATGCTTTTTATTCAGAGGCCGTAAGCTGTATGTATGTTCTATGCACACAGAACGTGGTGCCAGACCTATAACTAACTTCTTAAGGAACCTGTCAGCCTTATCAAACTGGCACTCAGTGTACACGTCAGCGATTGCCTTTATTGTGAGTATTGAATTAAATGTCCTTTCTTCCTTTATTTCCTTCTTTTTCTTTCTTTGTTTCTTTTTCTTTTTCTCTCTTTCTTTCTGTCCTTCTCTCCCTCTGTCTGTCTGCTCATACATCCACCTATATATCTAGCGATCCACCCGTAAATGCGTAATTACCTTAATTACATACATATACTAAAAGGAAGTGTGCAAAAGTACAGGAACACTTAATTAATGAATTCAAGGGCCCCGTTACTTCAAGTGAAGGGCAATCTTACGGCGTCACCATACCAAGAGATTCGAGAAAACCTCATACTTTCAATTTTGCTGGCACAGTTTGGGGAAGAGCCTTTTCTATTCCAGCATGACTGTGCCCCAGTGCACAAAGCGAGCACCATTAAGACAGGTATGGATGAATTGGGTGTGGAAGATCTTGACTGGCCACACAGAGCCCTGACCTCAACCCCATCCAACACCTTTCGGATGAACTGGAACAGAGATTGTGAGCCAGGCCTTCTAATCTAACTTCTGTGCCTGATTACAAAAATGTTCTACAGAATGATTAAACACAAAACCCCCCAGAAACATTTCAAAATCCTACCTTCCAAGAAGTGTGGAAGCTGTGGGAGAACAACTCCAGATGAAAATCTGTGTATTTGTATGCAGTGTCATTAAAGTTCCTGTTGGTGTCCCAATCCCAATGTCCATATGGTGCACAAACAAACCTACTCACCTGTCCCTGCATCCATGCATACATGCATCCATCCATCCATATATCCATCTATCATTTTAAAGTATGCAAACCCACAAATAATATGATATATCCCACAAATAATATGATATATCCCACAAATAATATGATATATCCCACAAATAATAT
>JBBKCR010000122.1:22965628-22980155 GCA_037577295.1 Ladigesia roloffi | reverse complement strand
TTACGCCTGTCCCACACTGTCCCACTTAAACTTGGTACTTGTCCCACATTTTGTCTGTCTGGGGGTGGTCACCCTAAGTACTACATAACAGTTGACTGACGTTTGCCCCTTTCCTGCCTGCAGGGAATATTCACATTTTTGACACAGAAAAACTTTTTGAATTATAAATATGATGCATAGCAAATATGGTATGTACACATCATGTTAACCCACTAAAAATAATGTAATGTTCTTTATTGTACTGTAAAAACCATCAAAAACGATTCATTCTGGAAATCTACATTTTAGAGAGATGCTCAGTGTGTGCAGAACGTACACAATATACGGGTGTAGCAAAATAAAAACCTAAACGCATGGGACAAGTGGGATGTATTGTTGATATGCATTTTAGAATGCGCATGGTGGCTGAGCTTCACACTTCCAGGGTTGGGTGTTCGAATCTGGTTCCTGGCCTTTAGTGTATGGAGTTTACAAGTTCTCCTCGTGGTGTCGAGGCTTTCCTCTGGGGTCTCGGGTCTCTCCATAGTCCAAAGAAATGCATGTCAGGTAAACTGGGGTTTCTAAATTGACTGTAGGTTTGAGTGTCTGAGTGAGTGAGTGTATGTGTGTTCTGTGGTGCCTGCCCAGTGTGGGTCCCTGCCTCATGCTCATTGACCCTGGAGTGGAATACGTGTTTACAGAAAATAAGAATAAGGGAATGCTCATGTAAATAATCGACTTGTCTTCAATGTTCAAATAAGCTTTAAACCCTCTGTTTTGATATCACATCAGTTAAACAGAAACTAAAATACCCAGACACAACAGACATGTTTAACTTTTAACCAGTTTAATCATTTAATCCAGCAACTGTTATTTTGGCCCAGGCACTCCACGTGAAGAGGCTATGTAAAAAAAAGACAAAAAAATCATTGATAAATATATATTTCACATATGTAAATAACAGAAAATAAAGCTAGCTCCTCCTCTTCAAGGATTCCAGCAGGCTATACTGGCCTCTAAATAATAAACACCATCTTATTTCATTGTAAAGTAATTCACAGATAAATATACAGACACTATAAGACTTATTAACCAATGCAAATCTGACAAATATTTTAGAGAACTGACAAATTAAACAATAAAATTGCAAAAATGCAAACAATTGGAGGATACCAATGTAGGAAGAACTAAAGAACTATAAATGCGCCAACAGAAGTTTGATTTATCTTTGTACACTTGCCAGTGTGTGATCTCACCACTGTATCGTGCTACAGGCTAAAGCTAACGAAAGAGAATCCGAGAAGCACAGTGAGTTATTTTAACTGTGCTGAGGAAGGTTAGCACTGAAAATATAACATTTATAAAAGGTAACCCATGTAAAAAATGAACCAGACCCACTATATGCCTGACCATTACCCCAATAGTTAGTGATATTATATGCAAAGACATAGATATTAATGGAGATGGTTCCTCCATTGCATACAGAACAGTTCCCACTCCCATTAGAAGACTTATCACAGTATTGTGGAGTTTCTGTGTCCTTTCAATCTCTAAAGCATTTATGAGTTCAGGCAATAATGTTAGATGAGAAGCCCTGACTTACAGTCTCCATTTCGTTTCATCCCAATAGTGCTGGATGGAGTTGAGGTCAGGGGTCTGTGTGGGCCAGTCAAGATCTTCTGCACCAAACTCATCCAACCATGTCTTAATAGACCTTGCCTTGTGCACTGGGACCTAATCATGCTGGAATAAAAAAGGTTCTTCCTCAAACTGTGTCCAAAAATGAAGCATGGCTTTGTCCAAAATGTCTTGGTCTGCTGCAAGCAATAGTGCACCTGAGTTCATTAATTGAGCGTTTTGTCCCAATACTTCTGACCATATTGTGTATCTGGCATTAAACTCTAGTATTGATCATAAGTAGTCATTAAAGCTAATGTCCACATATAATATCTTCCATGTCATTGTTATAGCAATGTAGCAAAATTGAAGTCAAGCGTATAGAAAAGAAAGGGTGTAATAGAATAAGCCCACTATGTAAGCGTTTTATTATAGCATAAAATACATCTGTTACCCACATTGCTCCATTAAATGCAACAATAAAACTCTTTATTTGGTCATTTATATCACACATTTACATTCTATTAGTGTTTAAGTTGTCCGTGGGTCACACTGGGTTTTTGAATCTGCATTTGAAAATCAGCCAGGTCTTGTTCTTCCTATTTAAATATTAAAAAAGTCTTTCATTTGGAATGTTCATGGCTAAACAAATATATTTATTTGTCCCTTGCATAAGCAGCATGTAAAACGGATGCAGTGTGTAGCGCTGACGAAGTTACTAAAACTGCACTGTTTTTAAATAAACCCTGTTTTCAGTCAATTAAACTCCCGGTGAACCGAATCACATTTGGATAGCTGGAGAGTTAGCAAATGCAATATGGTTAATGGCATCATTTAGCAGAGAATGGCAATGTGGGCACTGGATGAGAGAGAGCTTCTGAAGGGCCCACTAAAGGGGAGAGAAAGAGAAACATTACAAAGTGTAATTACTTTAAGCACCATTAGGGATGCAATAACTTGGAGGGGAAACAAAGTCCGGTTTTATCACGCTGCTCGATTTGGACACAGGAAACAGTAATAGTCGTTTTTATCTCTGTCTCTTTCAGATTAAGCAAGTGGGATAAAACCGGTGCCTGCTATCCCTAAGATCGAAGTGCCAGATCGACTGCTGTGGTCGACTGCCATGACTTCTGTCGAACCTTTCACTATTTTCCTGGAAGTTCTCTTATGGATATTTTTGCACTCTGGGTTGCCACAGATATATTGTATTTAAGTGTAATACCACAATAAATATTGTGCTGGCTAAGAATATTAAGGTCTTACTCTAAATGGACAAAAGTAATGGGACGCTAGCAGGGACTTTAATGACATGGCGTTCAAAGACAAACACTTTGCAGCTATGACAGCTTCCAATATCCTCTTGGAATGCTTTCCACAGTTCTGTGGAATTTGTTCCTATCCATTCTGTAGAGCATTTATGTGGTCAGGTACTGAAGTTAGATGAGTGGGCCTGGCTCACAATCTCAGTTCCAGTTCATCCCAATGGTGTTGGATGTGGTTGAACTGTGTCCACAAAGTTGCATGGCGTTGTCCGAAATGTCTTGGTCTGCTGAAATATTTAGGAATGTCTGTGTTTGGTGTTGTTTTGGGATACTGATGATCAAAGATTTCACTCTGAAGTAGCAAAGCACTCAGCAAAGTCATTGCTCTGAGAATAGGGCTGTAATGATATACAATCCGGTGTGAGGAGGGTGAATCCCGACACAGACACACGCCTTCTAACTCTTTCCCGAATACAGGGACTCCTTCAACTCGACTTCTCATGCTGTTCACCAAAGCCTTGTCCTCAGGATGAATGGAAAGGAAGCGGTATTGAAGCGAATATTGGTTTATAATTTTGAGGTAAAGATATGGGTTCTCCAAACTAAATGGTGCCTCAGAACTTTTCCTCTCCTCCACCACAAATGAATCAGGTTTTATTTTATCATGTTTTGTAGAAATTTACATAATTTTGGAAAGGTATGATAAGTTACAGACATATTGACATGTTAACTAAACGGATGTCCAGATGAGAATGACTGAAATATTGAGAAACTTCTGGACTGGGGCTATACTACATCAGTTAGTACTGGGGAGGTGATAGTGTTGTACTTACTGTGTAGCTCCACAGCATGTATGGAAAAGCAGTCTGATGATAGGATCAATACATTGTGCTACATGAGGGGAAAATCAATAGGAAGGGGCTGCAACATTTTCAAAAATGATTTTATTGCAGTGCATCAACATTACAAATATTTTCTCTGCAGCTGTGTGTGTGTGTGTGTGTGTGTCTACATACTTGTAAGTACCTCTGGTTTACTGCTATTATCTTGCCTCATTTTCTCTTTACTTTTTTACTCCAAAATTAAACATATCTACTTATTTTTGTAGATCTGGTCATTAAGCAAGCTGGCTATTAAAAGCATTTGTTAACCTGTCACAATTATTTTGGCTGTCAATTAAAAAATGAACGGGAGTTTTTCTTACTAAACTGAATGGCTAATTTAACTTTAATGGCTTGTTTTCATCATAGAAAGCTAATAAACTTTTAACCTTCAAAAAGAAGTTGTATGAACCTATGCCATTCCCAGTCAGTCATACAGATGTTTTTACCTCAACAGCAAATTCAAATGGTGTAACATCATGCCTTATTTATTCATTTTTCACTGGAATAGAGCTCAAAGGGGCTTAAATCAGTGCTATGTACTTTCAGTCAGTTTTTTCCAGTTAATTATTTACAGCACTATTCGTGTATTTCATGTTGACATAGTTTCCGTTTAACTTTTCTGAATGTAAACCATAAGAGATGCTGCCTTCATTGTTGTTCTCCATTCATCATATTGAGACGGTTAAGCTCCATTTGTAAACAATTACATATATATTGCAAATGATGAGTTCTCATGATAATGTTGGCTCATTACTCAGCCAACGTACTCAGTTTTGTTGTAATCGGCAGAGTGTTTTACATGTTGCCAGTCATTTGCACTTCCAATTTGCACAGCACTGTACTTGTGAAAGGCCGTTGTATCATCTGGCTATACACGAACTGCCTGAACCAAAAAAGGTAAGATGAAAAAATGCATTAAATGCAGTGATAGGATCAGTTTCAGCAAAGAGAACATCACAAATACATTTAAATATCAAAATGTTCCTAATTATAAATGTCAACTAGCCAGTTGGTCTGCTTTTAATGGCAGTCTGAATGAACTTTTTCAGTACTTTGTGTATAAATTGGCCTCTTTGCGAGATTGGACCAGACTATGCTACAACATGTGCATCAGTGAGCCAATGATGCCCATGACTCACTTCACTACAACACCAAACACCTCAATTTTACAACTTAAAATTACCATTATTTTGGTCTTAATACAGGAAATTAAAAAACTTAAGTGAAAAAGAGCAGTCTAAGGCTGAGCAAAGATTAAGGCTGAATGGGTAAACCTACTGAATATTCCCCTTAATTTTTTCAAATGTGCCCTTTAAACAAAAAAACTCTGGAATGAACACTTTAAAGTTAAGATTGAAGGTAAAATTGAGGGGTCAGTTTAACAAATTAACAGCCACTTAATTCAAATTGGGGGGGTGGGGTTATTTTCCGTAGTATGTTAATGTAGGGTTAAGCACATTTTAAGTACATTGTGTTCCTAGTGATGTCTGCCTAATACATCACATCCTTTGACAATTCTTTCCATCACTGTGCCAAAATAGATGGTACAAACCCGACATGTTTTAATGTTGTGGCTCATGTGTATACACAAAATTTGGTATATGTTCATGTTTAAAATAATGAAAATGCCAGTCTGGTTGCAGATAAATGTGTAAAAAGTACCAAACAATCTGTATATTAATGATAATTGCACTCTCATTAATATACACTTCAAAATTGGAGACCAAATCTCAAGGCAGATATTAGCTATAGGCATTTATATATTTTAATAATGACTTAGAATTAGCAAAACATGTAAATGAACATATGCATATCTGAAATTTTGCGAAAACCTGTGGATCATTACAGAAATATTCTTAAAATAAAATTTCTTAGATTCTATTTTGGTGATTCTGTAATAATTAAACCCAAAAATGGTGAAAATTGCACATTTCTACAATTGTGTTATTCATGTGTTAGGACCTGTTGTTATAGAGTGTTTCTGGTACATGGCCACCTCCACTAATGGTGGGATATTTCAGGGAAAATACAGGGCTAAATATATAGTATTGAAAAATGCAACGTTTGCCTGTACTTGTTTCCCTGAATGTCTCCACAATACATGGATATTGATTTTGGAGACGCCTTGAGAGAGAAAACAATGAACCGGACCAGAAATGTATGTTGAGTTCAGGTTGTGGGTCATTGACTCACATTCTCTTATAATATTGTTTCAGTGTGACCCCATTTGTTCTTTATGACTGTGAAAGCAACTGGTCTGTTGACCACCATTTCACAGGCATGATGGAGAACATGCAGAACTTGTTCATTCAGACGAAGCTGGGCCAGCCAACTGTGTGCAGTCAGAATCTGGAGCTGAGGCAGCATGACAGGTACAGTGTGGTAAGAGAGAAAAAGAGAGGAGTATGGCAGGCAACAGTAAGAAAAAAAAATAAAAATGGGGCTGATTGCGATCAATAGCACTCGGCAGGAATGGCCTGCATCTTCATTCTCTCCTGCTTTGTTACTCCCCTGTGTAGCTGGACCAGAAAAGACTAGAGCTGTTGTGACAGTGCTATGAGAAATTGTTCTTCTGAGAAGTTGGTAAACTTACTGATCAATAATGCAGTCTGCAAAGTGTCACAATAGTTCCTCAGTTCCAGTTTTGTGCTCGAGTTTGTCACCTGGTTTCGTTGTTGTGTTGGTTTTCTGCCCCCCCTCCCAATGTCGTTTCAGCACTGTGCAAGGCCATGATTGATAGCATTTTTGAAAATCGCGTCAAATGGCTTCCTTTTCACTGCTTTTAATCTCAAATGGTGATCCAAAAGCTGCCTGCCTGTCTGATGCCGTTTAAGAGTCTGTCCCAGTGGCGGGATGCCTGTCGTTTTTGTTAATGCCTTACCTATCCCAGCAGCCCAGCCAACGGGATGCCTGAGTGATAAAAATTATTTGGATGAGGCTCAGGTGGAGGTTTTCGGGGAAAGACCAGATGGAGAGCATCCTAATATCACCAGATCGGCTTCAAAGCAAGCTTAGGAAGTGTAGGTTGAAGGCGACGATGTAATCACACTTGCAATGAGACTGTGATCTGAGTGCTCGCGGACAGCTGTTCGGTTCCTTGTTTTGTGGAGGTGCAGGGAAGGGCTTGAGAATAAGACAGTCCAGCCTCAGCGGGCCCCACGCCACCACCCACAGAATAAATCAATAAAGACATGGCGAGGAGAGGAAATGGAATTTACTCGGCGGATGGTAGATGGGAAAATTACCTGGCTTCATTGCCATGCCAGCCCCAGATAGCAGGCTTAATGTATGGCCCGCAAGGAGACGGTAAGCGAGACAGAGGATAAGAGCAAAACATCTCCCTCATTTTAGCAGGAGGAGGGTGTGTGGGGGGCGGCGGGGGGCGGAGCGGGTGGTACACAGAAAGAAAAGGAGCACAAGAAAGAATTTATTTCCCCCCCACACACCCCAACAGTCATTTTTATGTACTAAGCCCATTAAACCGAGAGTCACCTCATTCGTCCGTTTTGCAGCAAATCGCATTTGTCAGCAGAATGGGCTTTCTAGAGCACGCTGCATTATTGAAGGCTCTTAAAGATAACATGGAAACATGGATTGCTTTCAAGTAGCAAATTCATAAAAGCATCCCATGTAAATCTTGGTGCAAAAGGACAGGCTGCGGCCACCATTACAGAGAGTCTCAGACTGGGATGCAAGCATTCTACTAAGGATGTAAGAGTCTGAGATACATAATAGAGTGCTCTAAAATAAAAATAAACAACATTCTGCCAGCAATATCTACCAATCTGTGATTCAGTGATTAAAAACTGGTGGTTCAGATAAACGCCCTTCTGAGGCAGATCTGCAGCAACAAGTCAGTATTTAGTTTTTAAGCTCTTCATTGCTTTAGACTGCTATAGAAATAAAGATTAGGCCCTAATACTTTCAGCAATTGTTCCAAAATAAATGCTAAACTTAAAAAGCAAAACAATTTAAGTGAATATTTTTTACACACTTCACTTTATTCTCAAAACCATGTTTAGTGCTACAAGACTAGCTGTAGCAAAGCTAGCAGTCATCTTGAGGCCGAATACCATCTACGTAATAAATTACGTTATTTGTGCCTTTCCGAATACTAATATGTATATGTGTGTGTGTGTTTGTTTAGTTTGTCTTGTACCTTGTAAATTCTGGAGCCACACCATCTTTTCTCACTGTATTCAGATATACACTTTCAACCTAGTGCTAGCATGAGATGGAGTCTACAACCCGCACAAGTGGCTCAGAAAATGCAGCTCATCCAGGATGGCACATCAATGCGAGCCGTGGCAAGATTTGCTGTGTATGTCAGCGTAGTGTCCAGAGCATGGAGGCGCTACCAGGAGACAGGCCAGGACATCAGGAGATGGTGAGGAGGCCATAGGAGGGGAACAACCCAGCAGCAGGACTGCTACCTCCGGCTCTGTGCAAGGAGGAACAAGAGGAGCACTACAGAATGCCGTCCAGCTGGCCACAAATATGCATGTCGGCTCAAACGCTCAGAAACAGACTCCATGAGGGCCCAATGTCCACAGGTGGGGGTTGTGCAACACTGAGCATATTTGACAGACGTGTCATGTGTCTGGAGATGCCAAAGAGAACTTTCTACTGCTTGCAAAATCCTCCAGCATGACCGGTTTGGCAGTGGGTCAGTAGTGGTGTGGGGTGGCATTTCTTTGAGGGGCCACATAGAGGTAGACTGACTGCCATTAGGTACCAAAATAAGATCCATAGACCCCTTGTGAGACCATATGTTGGTGCAGTTGGCCCTGGGTTCCTCTTAATGCAAGACCTCATATAGCTGGATTGTGTCAGCAGCTCCTGCAAAGCTAAGGCACTCTTGCTAGGTACTGGACCGCCTGTCCCACAGTCCTGAATCCAATTGATCTTGTACATCATGTCTCACCCCACCCACCAACACCACATTGTAACACAGACTTTCCAGTTGTTCGTGGATGCGTAAGTCCAGCTCTGGGAAGAGATCCCTCAGGAGACCAGCCGCCACCTCATCAGGGCACGTGGAGGAAACAAACAATACTGAGCCTCATTCTGACTTGTTTAAGCACAATACATCAAAGTTGGATCAGCCTGTAGTGTTTTTCCACTTTAAATTTGAGTGCGACTCCAAATCCAGACCTCCATGGGTCAATAAATTTATTTTTTACATAAGTGAGTGTGCTGACAGAAATGATCAATGGAAATCAAAGTAATTAATAAGAATAGTTTCTTCATTCAGATCTAGGATGTCTTATTTTTGTGTTCCCTTTATTTTTTGAGCAGTGTATATCTAAAATAAACTTAATGTCAAAAATCACACGATACAAGTCTGTAATGATTTAGTTGTGTAGGCTGCAAGATATTTACTTGTCAAATGTAAGCTGTCATCACTTATTAACTACATGAGCCATGTTGTTCTGTCTAAAACTAATGGCAGAAAAATTGGATGCCAAACATGTCTAAGGCAACTGACTGCCTTTGGAGTGAAGGGGGAAAGTCTATTACCTGAACTAGCTCCACCAATCTCCAGTACCTCTTGTTCAAGGCTGGTGTAATGAAGCTGCTGGTCCTGTGGAATGTCTTCAGGTTGTATGCTGACCGAAAGATGAACTGGTATGTGTCTTTTAGATAAATGACCTTGGGATCATGCGTGCCATAAATGAAACTGTAGCAGTCAACCTTGAAACAGTTCTTATAAAATCTTCAGAGCTTGCAACATGGTTCAATTTAACATGACCATATTCTTTCACTGTCTTTTGCTCCATCAATTTTGTAAAGGCCAAGGAGACATTGGTCATTAGATTCACTTTTGGTGGAAAAAAAAAAAGCTTCACACAAAAAAAAGTAATAGATCTGTGGCTCAAGTTTCAACACAAAAAACAAGATATTTTTCAAAGAGCTTTATTGAGTTTTTGTTTCTTTAACCAAGCTGCAACATCTCATACATCATTACAAGTCATCCTGAAGCCTGCAAGATGATTGTCAGTATTGTTTTCAGCAATGGATGTGACTAACTAAGCAGCAGATCTGAGGAAAAGGGTGCAGTGGCTCAGTGATCACTACTGGGAGTTTAGTGAATGCTCTTAGTGGCTGCTGTGATGCTACAAGGTACAGTACTATGCAAAAGTCTTAATCCAGTCAAGGACATTGCTTTAAAGTATGCAGTGATCATGATAGGATGCACTGATCATGATTCTGTTTGACTAATTTCAATTATGATTTCTTTGGGATGATTTTAATTTAAAGCTTATTTTGATTTAAAACCCAAAGCTTAGACTACAGGATATATAACAAGTAAAACGAGAACATTTGTATTACTTTTAATTAACCAAAGATACAACATAAATAATGTTATTGAAAAATCAGAATAACATGAATAAAATAAAGTGCTACATCTAGAGTAAAAAGCAAGTGGCTATTTAGGACAATGAATCATGTGTAATTGTGCTATGAATATATTTCAAATACAGCGTGAGGAACCACATCTGCATCACATTTACAACATTAAACTATAAAACGGATCATCCAGAACCAATATAATAAGCTGGCAGTCTGCCGAGGGCTTTGTGCAGTTACTGAGGGTTTTTCTTTTGGCTGTATGATTAGAAAATTAAAATAAAAAATCCAGATTCTTGTCTTGGGAGATTCCCATTGTGTGACTCTATTAGACAGTAATTATTTTCAATTGTTGAAAACAATCAATTAGAAGAAACACAAAAATGAATATAGTAAAGTAATACTGTATAATGCAGTAAAAGTTTGGTCTCAACCACCAAAATCAGTATAAGTTAAGTATAGATTAGCTGAAGGAGTTACTGAGATGTTTATGTTTACACATTACTAACCCACTAGATAGATATAAGAATAGATATTTCACTGTAACATGTCAAGGGCAATTGTTTTAAGTGCAAAACAGAATGATATTACACACGGACCTAAAACCATACGACTGCATTCATTTTCTTTTACTTATTCTAATGTAAATGGACTGGTGAGTGCCAGATAAACAGCATTAAATATGATTTTTCTTAGTTGGTCTAAGAATTTTGCTCAGTACTGGACAGCATACCGCCTTGTCAATCACCTGGTCTGGGTCGTAAGTCAGCAGCCACTGTGCTGGAAGCCAAAACAGACGCTGCAGTGACATTAACGAGGGCGTGAAGAGATTTTTTGAATTATGCCTGTGTTTCGGATGGAGTCGGCTGTGGGAGCTGGAGGTTTGTTGTTACAGCGGTTGATGCACACAGACATGCAAGTGTCTGAGTGGCCATGATCTGCACTACCAAACATAGCAGCCGTCCGATGGCTGAGATGAGGGTAATTCTATATGGGCAAACACACAAACACATCAACCGCGGCCCAGGCTTGATTACAGCTGTTGTTCCTGCTGCATCAGCTCCTCCCTACTTGAATTGCTGGAGCGGTAGACTTAAGGAAAATGATTTACAAAATCTCCCTGCAGTATTAGCAGACCGAAGGAGCGCCGTGTGTCCATGAACTCAATCACCACTCCACCTCGGCTTCACAAAAATACACAAACAGCCGCAGATGTGCTACGGAGAAGAGGCAATTTCACTCAATCACAGAAGTCCCCTGATGCTGAACCAACAACACAAGCTTAGATTACACACATAAAACCTCTAGCAGGGGCCCCGAGAACAAGGGAATGTGTGGCTTTCTTGTTTATCATTACAGAAATACAACCAGAGAGAAATAAGACATTCAGGCAAAAGAAAGTAGTAAAACAATAAGGGTCAGAGGTTCTAAAGGGTTGGCACCCAGGAGAACCAAGCTGAAAAAGACAAAGCAAATTATCTACTACATTCAGTCAAGAAGCCAACCACAGAAATACTTTGATTCTGCCGTCATGCCCAATCTAACAGGCCAGACGATACTGATTGAAAGAACTCCGCGGATGACATTCGGATTAGAATTGGTCAGTTCCTAAAACATCTCAGAGGAACCCCCAGGCCATGATGTTTTTGGACAGAACAATAATTACACTGTGCCCCTGTGTTGGACTGCTACGTAACACTTCATGCTAATATATATAAAACAGCAATAATAATCAAACACAAATTCCAGCAAATTACCTACGTATCAAAATATACTGTAGCAATATAATCTAGAACTCAATGACTTTGTAACGTTGAATCCTTCACTTCTAATAAAGTAAAATAAACCCCCTAAACAGGGTTACATGTACTTTGGAATCGACCTAATGCTACTGTCAAAAAGACATCAAGACCAGCTTGAATATGAAGGAAGACGGTGACAGAAATCACTAGCAACGTGGTCATCTGTATGAGTGTGAAATCTCTTAAGAGAACTCTTAAGACCAAAAACAGCAAAAAAAGGCCCAGCTGAAATTCTAAACTGCATATGTGTATGGAAAATGTTATTCCCTTAATAATTCAGTCACTGAGATGCAAATTGGCGTTTGTGGTCACTGGTAGTTGTGGTTTCAGGTGCAATTCTTCATTGTAAAGAGACATTCACTAGATTTACAATGTTTGTGATGGGAACCAGAGTTTGTAATGACTAGAACAAACATTTATATCCAAAATAATCTGCAGACATTCTGTTGGTAATGTTTTCAAATGATAAACTAGAAGCAAATCTAATATACAAGCATCAGGCAACATTCTCAACCTTTGAACCTTTTAGATGTCTGGCTTCCATCACTATTTTTATGAACAAGTATGACAACAATATCACTTGTCACACCATATCGTTTGGTAAAATTCTGTGCACAATGATTTTATTATACAGAAAATGGAAAACTCTGTAAGAATTCAAATTTAAGAAGAGTTACTTCCCATTCTAGACACCACAAATGGATCCAACCGCATAGGGAACAGCATCTTGTTAACTCTAACCTAAATGTGACCTCTATTCAAAGGGTTTGGAATTCTTCACGGTCCATCAGGAATGAATTTGTGGTTTTCCAGTGATTTTGACAGGCAGATCTATATTGCACACAGAGCGTAAGAAGGGTCTTCAAAGACGGACTGCTCTTCGATCCCTCTCGCAAACAGCTTGATCAACTGGCAGTGCACTCTGGAGAGAGGGAGAGAGGGAGAGAGAGAGAGAGAGAGAGAGAGAGAGAGAGAGAGAGAGAGAGAGAGAGTGTCCATCAAGCCAAGCACTTGGCATCAGAGTATTTAATTTAAACACTTTGATTAAATGAATAAATGAATAGTTAAAACAGATTAAGCTATTGAATGCCAGACAAGGCCCTGTGTGAAGTTCGTTAGAGTTCCCCGCAATTTCTATTTAAAGGATTTAGACTCTAATTTCTTCTAACTCCACTGGATGAGGTGTGTTTAGCACTCAGGTGCTCCTTAATCCAGTTGCTTTCTCACCACCATCATCATCATCAGTCTCTACAGTTCATTTGCTGACTCGCTTGAAGAACAATTACTGGAGAGGAAAACGCAATAAATGAATGGACCTCTATTTTAATTAAAAGGGAGTAAGCTTTTAACTGTGGAAAGGCCATTAAATTAGAAGACATTAGACAGCTATGCATCATTGACACTGAGAAGAATTGAGCGTGAAATAACTGGGGCATTCAGGAGAGCCATCATGCTACATAAAGATTTCCCCGTGATACGGGAATGCGTTCAGGCTCTCCTCCTGGAGCATTAAGGGATTTTTCAGATAAGTGGTGAAGCATTCCACCTCGCAGCAGTTGTGGTCCTCGTTTTAAAATTCCACTGCAAGTGGTGGTCCCAGCCCAGCCATTAATATGAGTGGTGAATTGGGGTAATTGGTATTTAGTTGCTTAAAATATATATATATATATGAATTTAAAAAATAACCTGTGCATAACATTGCTTAAAATAGGCTATATTTATAGAAAGTTCATGCATATTTCACTCCAAATAAATTGAAAACGAAGAATTTCTTCAACACATCTGTTAGATATACTGTTTTAGACATACTTCACATTATAGTATTCTGTATTTAATTTAGCTATATTTAGTATTCCCATAAAAAAAAGAAGAAGATAAAGTCGGTGTAGAAAAGAATAATCAAAATATTCACATTTCATTTTGGGTCCTGAAATGGAGACATGCACAAAAAACCTTTTCCAGCTGTATTTACTGAACATATAAACCTGGTGTAAATTAGAATTTGGAGGAAAAAGTCAAACAAATAAGCAAACAAATAAATAAATATGATAAAGTATTGTCTCTTTCTCAACTCAATCAGGTGTAATTAATCACCTTCTCCAAAGCACATAAAGATAACTGGCATCCACATGTAATCACCTGTATAGTTTTGATTAGTTCAGCACAAAGACAGCCACTCCTCAAGCATTCCAGTGAATGGTAGTGTAACTGCTCCACAAATGTGGCTTTAAAAAACAAAAAACAAAAAGGAGGAGCAAACACACCTTCTGAGGCCAAGTGGGAAAAAATGTGTTATGGTCAGATGAGACCCAAATTAACCGTTTGGGCTCAACACCAAACTGTAGATCTGCCAGAAAGCCAACACAGTTCACTCTACAGTGAACACTACACATCTACAGTAAACTACTGAAGTAGTAGAATCGGGGGAGTTCTTCTGTAGCAGAGATTGTGGAACTGGTTTAGCACAGAAAGAAAAGTGGATGGAAAATTATACCCTCAAAAATCTAAAAGGATAGTTCACCCTAAAATGAAAATTTGATGTTTATTTGCTTACACCCAGGGCATCCAAGTCGAAGGTGACATTTTTTCCTCAGCAGAACACAAACGCATATTATTAGCTTTAGCCGTAGCA
>JBBKCR010000122.1:22953348-22965528 GCA_037577295.1 Ladigesia roloffi | reverse complement strand
AAATGACTACCAGACTGCTACGGCTAAAGCTAATAATCTGCGTTTGTGTTCTGCTGAGAAAACAAAGTCACCCTCGACTTGGATGCCCCGGGGGTAAGCAAATAAACATCACATTTTCATTTTTGGGTGAACTATCCCTTTAAGAAAACCTGACCCTAACCCTTATGCTCGAAATCTGCCCGTGAGTGACCCAGTCTGAAACCAGACTTGAACTATATTTCAAATCTGTGTAATGACCAATTGTCCAATAAATGACCAAAATGTCCAATTTTACTGAACTAGAATGTTTCTGTAAATAAGAGTGGGCAAATACTGCAGAGTCTAGATGTGCCAAGTTGATAAAGAAGAATCCCAAAAGACTCAGTAGCCTTCAAAACAAAAGAAACGGATACGAAGTGACAGTGTATCAATCTCAGTGACTGTTTATTTTGTTTCTAAATTGTTTTCTAAATTGTTGGTATCGTATCTCTCGCTAAGATAGATGGATAAATACAGCTGGAACAAATGTTTTGTGTGGGGCTCCATATTGAAATATGCAAGGTCGTGGACTTCGAAACACTGCTATAATACTAGAAGTACTATATTACTCATGAGTGCAATGGCAGTGGATTGATTACCTGACTTGAATGGCGGCGTGTGGCAGGATTTCCCCGTCGCAGTTCCAGCTGCTGTGTGTTGAGGTGCAGCCACATGCCGGATGTTCCCTGCATATCTGTGTGAAGAAGTGCTTACTGCTGCTACCCTCCATCTCCCTCAGCTCCAGCTCCGAGTCTGTATCCTGGTACCTGGGCGTGAAGCGGAACTGTCGCACCCGGTACACCTCCACAAAGGAGTGGTCAAACTGCAACAGGAGGATGTGAGGGGTTGCATTACTAACTTTTCTCCATTCCTCTCTAACCTGTTCTACTTGAGAGCTTTATATACAGCTCTGAAAAGGAGTAAAAGACCACTGCAATTTATTTTTAAAGATCAGTAAACACTACATCACTTCTTATTTTGATGGTTCGTCATTATCTTCACAATTATGCTTTAAAGAACAATTTTAATTGGAAATTAGGAGAAATATTGTCAGCAGTACTTGAAAGCTTTTACATTTTTAATACTGAATATTACTGAACAGTCTCATTTCCCCAGAACTGTATTTTTGAGGCAGCTCAGATGCGTTTAATTGTGTTCAAAGTTGTATTCAGTGTTAATCTTCTTCCACTACAGAGTTGTTGACTAAGAGATTTGTGTCCCTTCATGCTAGCGACCCCTGAAGTGGGGCAGGCACAATCTTCCTTAGCAACATCGACAAATGCATCACCAAAAATGATGAAATATGCATTGCAAGTTGAACCCCAGGAGACCCTTAATGTAGCCCATCTAGACTTGTTGGTGTTTGAAGCTTTGAAGAGCTACATGGGCGCGTTACTGCCCATGCTTGGGCCTGTTCTGATCTTAACCTGTTGGGTGTTACAGCAATTCACAGGGATTCCCGGAATAGGCTCAGGAATAATATTCACAATGATGTTTACCAAATAACATTGACTCCTATGTGTGATTTATATTTTCCCAGAAAGTTTGACGACTAGCATGTTCAGACAAGCAGGGCACAATCCTCTGAAACAAGGGGTACAAAGAAGAACTTGTTGACCTACCTGTATTTGATCAGAAACAGTAAACATTCCTATAATTAGTGTGTGACTTTTGGCTCAATATATAAAACAAAATCTGGGCAGCGTGCATTTCTTCCTCCTCAGTGTCCATACAATCAACTGTGCTCTAGCAAGATCAGGTTTCTCTTTTTCCTAGGTGTTGTGTGTCAAGAGTGACTCACCTTACCCAGAGAAAGAGATCTCCCTGACAAAAAGGAAGCAGGATGAGCCTGTAGATACTGCACACAGGTCAGGGATGGATCGTTTCCATTAAATCTAATTTTTCTGCTGTGTTACTTTTATGGCTTATAAACCTGATGAAAAACCCTGAACATTTATCTAGTCATATTTGAGGCTTACTGAACCTGAACTGCTGCACAGCAATAAGATATTTTCTGGCTGTAAGTTGAGTATAATATACAGGTAATACCTTACTGTAGGGCACAGTCCACAAGGCTACATGACCCCTTCATAAACCTTCCATAACGACTGACACATCCCTATAAGTACCTTTAGAGAGGGTGATTCCAGTAAGTATTAGGTGGCATAGGAGCTTCTGCCGGGAAATTGAACAACTAATGCTAATGTCTTTGTTAGCAGTAATTAAACTTATTCAGGTGTCATGCTAGCAAACGAATGCCAACCTTCAGAAGAATGTTACAGATATACATAAAATGTGGGACAGTGTTTTATATGCTAGTCTCGATCGGTTGACACCTTAGGTTATGGGTGTAATCCAAGAAGAACAAGGAATTATATTATATTATTTTCTATTGGCAGCACATTTAGAAATTATGCCAGAATTAAGTGCCATCATTTTGATACAAAACACAATTACATCAAAAATGCACTGACAACTTCAATGCATTTACAGACACAAAAACAGCAATTTTGTATGTTATGAAAGCCTGATCATTTAATTTTGGTAGGGAAAAACGTCTTGAATCATTAATCATCCTACTATATTTATACATCCACAATTACCTATAATGAAACTTCTTACTGGGAGTTATTAAATGGTGCACAACGACACCAATAAGCCATAACATTAAAACCTGCCTTGTATCATGTGCTACAAAAACAGCTCTGACATATCGACACATGGATTTCACAAAGCCTATGAGGCTTTACTGTGAAGTCTGGCACCAAGGTGTTGGCAGCAGATCCTTGTGAGATGATGTCACTCGGGACTGGACCAGACAGGCTAGTCTTTGCTCTCCAAATGCACCAATAAGCCTTGGGTATCCATGACCCAGACGATTGAGTCTACCAGTCCACCAGGACAAGAGCTGTGTACCCTGAACCTGCTAGCAGAGACTGACTGGGGAGAAGTCTCGAGGATTGTTACTGGTACTCAGCAGAAGGTTATACTCTTGAACCAAAACATGAACTGTGTTGCACTAGAGAAAAGTTCTATACACAACAAATGAAAAAAGAATGTTTTAAAGTGTTTAAACAGTGTCCTCTGAAAGCTGCTTAAGTCCCATTTTGACAGAAGGGTACGTACTTGGTCATCCTTGTTGGTGTGGCGCAGCAGGTGCCGAAGGAAGTCCAGGCGTGAGCACTTGCGCACTAGGATGAGGTCAGCCGTGCCGTCGGCCAGGTGGGCGGAGGGCGACAGGCCTTTGGGACTGCGTGGACAAGCACAGCTCATGCACGCAGCATTGATTGCCAGAAACTTTCCCCTAATGACCCGCCACTCTCCTTTTGTCTCTGTAAAGGCAACCAAAGCCATAGTTTAGCGCGGGGATCACCAAATGGCGGACTGAATGTTCTGTCCGGACCAGTGACCGGTCTGGTAAATTCATGAGATTAAGGAACTTTCATGGAAATTTTGGTAGCTTGAAAACTCCATGTTCTCAGTTTTAATGTTCCTTTAAAGGTATTTCCGCAGTTATAAGGGACTGTTCGCATTATAATGTGACACATTTAACCCTCCCGAATGATATCGAGCAAGTTTAAAGTAGAATCAGTATTTCAGTCACAAGTTATAAGCTGTAATCACTTTTTGGCAGCTTGAAAACCGCATATTACCATTTAAAATGTTCCTTTTCAAGGTATTTAGCAGTTATAATGGTCTGTTTGCAGTATAATGTGTCAAATATCACCCTCCTGAATTATATTTAGTAAATTAAATTGGGCGCAACAGATTTAAGCAACTGAGCGTGCTCCCACACACAGCAATTAATGGCTCTTTCTTTATTAGCATATGTAGCACTGTTCCGCGGGTCGGCTTTTTTAAACTCCGCCCAAACCGACCCGTCTATTTGTGGTAAAATAGTTAGTTGTGCACTCAGATCATTTTCTGCATTGGAAATGAATACATTTTGAGTAAACTATAAGAAAATGTGGACATAGGGGCAGGGGCGCCACCAGGGGGGAGAAGATAGAAGGATTCTAAGGGCCCAGCACTGACATGGGGCCTGTTAGGGGCTAGTAATATTATTTTAATAAAGGGGGGCGCGCAAAATTCTAATCTTTCATGGGGCCCAAGATTTGTACCTGCATAGGGGAAGGCTATAAGGCTCAAGATGGACTTCACTTTGGACCTTCTACTGGGACGAAATGTAATAACTGGACCTCGGTGACTTAATTGAATAACCCTGGTTTAGCTCCATCTTAGTGGAAGCAAACATTTTCCCCAGTATTTTACTGACCTCTTGTTCGGAGTCAGCGCATCCTTCATTAAATCTTTAAATCTGAAGCGTTACAGTTCATTTAAGTGTAGCCACGTGGACCCAAAAGCCTCTCGGAGGGCACATTAAAGCTTCCCTGATGCATCTTGCACATTAAGTCGAATGTGTTGATTGTATGTGACCAAATATCTTTTTAATGAACACCGTTGCAAAAGAATGCTGTGTTGATCTGCACTCATAAAATGCATAATTAGGTCCCCCATTGTTCTGAGTCATAAACACAGGAGAGATTTGCCAATGTTAGCATGTCTCCAGAGACGACAAAAGCCAATACATTTTAATTGGAAATCACTGAGTAGACACTTAAATATACAAAATGACAAAAGAGACCTTTGGCTTGTGTTCATTTGCAGCCTTTCAAATGACACATTTCCCTTTCCAGGAAGCTCATTAGCACAGAATCAGCGCCTCTCCCCTGTGCCAAAGCAGTTGCTGTAGAGTTGCACTCTAAAAACAAAAAATATTTGGAAAGTGCTTGCCATGTATGGCTGTGATGCTAGATTACTAATTAAAGACACTTAACTCTTCCAGTACAAACACACATCACCTTTGTTTCCATCGCTGTGCTCTGCTACCAGGCTGAGTCTGATCAGCCTTGAGAAAATGCCCTGAACATTATCACAACTAAATGCCAATTAGGGACCAGGGGGTCTCTGTAAACAGCACTTATCAGTGAGTCACCACACACAGATGTGTCAGTGTGTAATGAGGGTGCCTGATATTGAGTGCTGAGACATGGAGTTAATATGCAAAAAAGATGTTATTGTGCAGGTGTCTGTGCACACACGTACACGAGGAATCAGAACAGAGGCAGGCTGAACTATAAGGCCTTATTTTAACAGGGAGCATGGCAAAAACAAAGACAGGATGAAGTGTGAGAAAAAAATAAGTACAATGTATGTTCTACTTGCATCTCAGACGTGATTGTGCTGTGCAAAACATGTCTTGGCTCAGCAATGCTAACAATGCTAAAATAGTTAGCCAGTAATGGAAGTTTACATTAAGCACTGTGCTAACTCAATGTCTAAATTTGAGAAAAGAAAGTGATCTCAGACATACTTATGCAGTTTCTTACTATAACATACCGCTTAACACTAAACATATTTCGACTGAATTTAGAATTAAGGAAAATCGTGCAAATTTGTTTAAGCTGGTAACTCACCAGTGTCAGAGATGCTGTCCTCATCTCTGTAGACCTCTTTGTATTCAGAAGGCAGCTGGCAGATATTACACCTAAGAGGAGACAAAATTCATTATTATATCTAGTGTTTGATACGCCAAATTAATCAAAACACTCTTAACTTAGATAAGCTGAAAACCTCAGACCACAGAATGTCAATATTGCATTTATTTGGAAAAGATGTAATGGATAGGTTGCCCTCAGATTTGCCTATTTTGGGACAATCTCTTCATTTTTGCTTGTATGGGGTTTTGTTAATTACATTGAACACACAAAAGCTACTTACACAGTATATGTGAAATAATGTCAAAAATAAATCCCTACATTTGAGGGAATTTCACATTTGAAAACCAAATGAGACATTAGTTTGGGTCAAAAAAGTTCTTTCTGAACATTTTTACAAAAAATTTAGTTGACAATAATATTTGTGGTTGAAACACCACATTCAGGCTAGTCACCATAAGTTTATCGTAATTAATAAACTCCATTATGTAGCTGATGTAGCCGCTTCGGTTCTTACCCGGATCGACACTGGATCTTGTCTCTGGGAGTTCCGACATTTCCATCAGCAGGAAGGAAGGAGATGGTCCCCTCGTAGTAGCGATGTGACAGAAATGTTTTAACACCTGCCACGAAACATCAAGGTTCTATTCAAAATGACAGTTAAGAGAAGAAAGAAAAAATAACAGAGGCTTTTTCCGTCCTCGTCAGCCTGCTGTTCTGGTGGACTAGGGGAGGTTTTGCTGACCTGAGATATCGTAGCGAGCAGGACCCATCCAACGCTTCCTCTCACTGTCCGTCAACATGTCACCGTAGAAACCGTAACCGAGCAGAGAGACGGAGTAGCGCAGGAAGGCGGTGTGGTGGTGGACGGAGCAGACGTCCAGCGGCTGGGAATCACCTGTGAAAAAACAGAAAGACACTTACATTACACAAGTGGCATGATGCTGAAACACATTCAAAAACAGAAGCAGAAATGTAATTTTGGATAGCTCACTACTTTATTAGATAATATACTATTTATACAGCATATAATGCAGAGGTTATTTAATCCAGCATATAATATCAACATCATGTCAAGGGCATGCTTGATCATGACAGGCCAAACCCAGTCAATTTCAGTACTGATTCAGACTGGGGTGCCAGTGGGTGGGCTGGCTGTAAATGTCCCATCACACCTTTGTGATGTGTTAAAGGTTGCTGAAGGCCAGTACATATGACAATATGTTTGTATCGCTCAAGTTTTGTTAACATTGAAAGGAATTTTGTGTTACAAAAGCAGCAGCAGAGCTTGCTCGTAAGCATGCTTGAGTCATGCTGAAAAGCCACCTTACAGTAAACATAAATAAGGCAGCAAAAGCTTGGTATGTGGCCTAGACCTGTTCTGTAGTCTACACCTCAATCATATGTACTCAACAATGAAGTGTTTATTAAATAAGCATCTATTAAACAGGTGCAATGTGGTTAAGAAGAAAACACAACGAATGACTGATCTGTATTACAGGTTGTGTTGATGCCTACTTACCTACGACAATGTGCAGGGCTGAGGTCACAGGGTCGTTGGACCCTACTGTAGCGTAGCATATACAGTCAGTTGAACCTGTATCATAAAAAGAATACAGGACTTCAGCAACAAATGTAAATCCTACTGCCCCCAAATAAAAAATAAATTTATGAATGAGAGTCCCACCCAGCTCAACTGTGAACCGAACAACAAAAACTCTTTTTGGAACTAAAAACATTGTAGCTGACTCACTAAGGCATGCAGGAAAGCACTTTTAGCAGTGAGGATCTGTCATTTTCAGAGATGGGATTTTAGATGAGTTCGTCCCTTTCTCGTCCTGCTGTGCGCTGCTGGGTAATCAAATTTCTCTGCCTCAAATTGCTTATGTAAAACCCAGACAGTGGAGGGAGACCGCCATTTGTACACTCCACCTAGCTGTTTTTCTGTCTTCTCCCATTGTATAAATAAATCCATAACAATACAGAGTTTTTCTCCTCATGAGTTATGACCTGCTTCTGATGAATCCCTCCAAACTGATCAATAAGACAGGTTTCATATTCAAGAATCTGTTTCAGGTCTCCCACTCGTGGTTCATCTGTGACATTTCCTAGGATCTTCGGCATGCATTTAATTTAATAATATATAGAAAAGGAGCATGGCAGGGCATAGCCCCTGAAGCCATTGCTCATTTTGCCTCATGTGTGTCTGTACAACAGCTGATAAGGTGCTAAGTAGGCAGAACTGTACAGTAAAGGCTGATAAGGGGGCCGATAAAAAGCAGGCACTTTAAAACCCCCCATAAAGGGCTTAGCTGTACCTTGCTGCCTTTGCAACATGAAATCTCAAAACATGATTTGATAAGCCGTGGACCATTAAGTAGAGTAATTCAGTGTGGCCAGGTTTTTCCATTCACTGCTGAATGGGGCATAATGTTCCTGTTTTTATTCAGGGAGTCGTTTCATTCATCATTACCAAATCATCAGCAGGACTAAAATGTGCTGAGATGGGCCGTAACAAGCCATGGTATAAAAGAGAAGAAAACTGAATGAATGAAAACATGAACTCTCTCTTCCGCCTCTTTTCATCAATGTCCTCCAGAAAGCCCAACAGTTATGGCTGTGACCTGGCTGAGTGTGTTGTTGTGTGTAGTGTGTAGAGACGGTTCTCCGGTGAGCCAAGCACAACTGTAATCTCCTCTGATCATTTGCCAGCATGCAGCCAGGCCCTGGCTGGGTAATGCACGCCATAGCTGCAGAATTTATGATGATTTGTAAAATGCCACGCAGCATGTGGCCTGTAATGGAATCACAAGAGATGGATACGCTGGGCCTCACAGGCACGCTGTCAGCGGAGGTGTCTCTGTAGTCCACTAACAGCAAAAACAAGAGGAATGATGGGGCCGGTGCTGCTGTCTGTGGATATCATTCTTCCCCAAGTCTCTGCTGTGAACCCACCTGCAGGAATGATGCCGATACGAAGACTGCAAGGGGTCAGCGTCTCATCTGTGCAGTCCTGGTCCACGCCGGAGTCGCTCTGCGTCCGGGAGATTAGGCCATGCATGATTTCACTGAACATGCCATCCCCTCCGACGCAAACCACCCTGCCAATCAAACAGTAATGTTTCAGGATTCCTTCTTAAACATGCTTGGATCAACCCATGTGCAATCATCAAACATCTGTTCTGGTAGTTCAATACATTTTAAATGAAAGAATAATCGGAACTTTTCACCTCATTCATCTAAAATCAACCATTAAAATCAAGCAGTAAAGCTCGAACTACATTACACGGCAGTTAGTCACATTTTCCCCCAAACTTATTAACGTATTGCTAATTTACACATTATTCATGTGTGACTATGCAAGTACATACACTCAAATAATGATGTTGATGTAGGTGTATATGTATACACACATCCACATTGTATATAGATCATACATTTCAATTCCTAGTATGTTTTCTCTCACATACTTAGCCCATAGTCATGATTCCAAAGACATCCTAGGTATATATACACGAATTCCATTTGTGTCACCATATTTTAGTCAAGAATGATTATTTCTTGCTGCAAAAAATCTCAAATTTGACTAATTTTTAGTGATAGCTTTCTTTTATTCCACCTGTGCTAAACAATCTCCACACAGGAAAGGAGCTGGGTAGCCTGACTGTAATATAGAACAAGAAACAAATGGAAAAATGGAAACAACAGGATGTCTTGATTATTTGTGGGGAAAAAGAGTGTTGATCTAGACTCAAATTACTGAAGAGCGGAACTGGCTTCCTCCTGAGCATTCCCTGCTGTCTGGTGACCTGCTGAAATAAAAGCCCTGATCCAGAAATGTTTTGTTTTTCTCATCTTTGCCCATTTTCACTTAAATGCACATTCAATGTGGTCGCCATCAAAACTTCTTTTACTGTTCATGGCAGTTTCCCTACTATGCTACCAGTGCTACCAGATAAAAAAACAACAACTGTTAATCGAGTCTTTGCTGTTGGAGGGGTGAATTCCTCGCTGAGCAAATTAAGGAGCAGCCACACGCGTACTGATGATTTCCGCTAACTGCAACTCACCCATCATACTTCTTCAGATCAGCCTCTGTCTTCAAGTGGTCCCTGGCATGATTTGCACGCTCTGTAACTATGGAAACAAAGGCAAAGTCATTGTAACGGCACATGCTGATGCAGCCTGAGAGGCCGAGTGGTGAGAGAGAAAGAAAACATCATTATCTTCATCTGCTACATAAATTGCGGTTTCGCTGGTGGTTTGATGGAGACAATCGATCATGCTACATCAGATGATAAAGTTGAAGCCCCAGCAAAAAACATTCTCAAGCACATTTCATTACAAGGCCTCTCCTGTCAGGACTGACAAGAGATTGTTACGTATAGTGGCGTCCTTGAAATGGATGGCTAACAGAAGGTCTCTTGCAGACGATGATGAGGATATATACCTGAGGACGTATATAGAGCTTATTAAAAAGTCTGCCAGGTAGCTTGCTTGCTTCCTCTAACACTATTAGTCTAGGCACACTTGTGGTTTACCATTTGTGAAATGCCAGCAGGGTAATAAAGAAAATACACTCTTAAGCTACGTTAAATAAACCCAGGCGCTTATGTGGTTATATATGATTATGTGCTGTCAATATTCCACCCCTCCCCCTACTACAAAATGCTGATGAGCAAGCATACCATGTTTATTGACTATCACAGCATCCATTATCAGTAGCTTCACTGATATATAGACCTGTAAATAAAATATCCATATCCTTGCGACAATTTCGCCGGCGGGGCCATTTGCCAACAAAGATCTGTTTGCAGAGCATGAATGCTCATTTTTTATTTAAATGTTAATGTAGGCGGCTGATGGGCGCTCACCAATCACGTCGGTGGAAATGGAGGCACGGGAAAAGATTGGGGCCACTTTCTGCTCGTAAATCCTCTTCCCACGTTGTTTTCCTCCATAGGGATTTATGTAGACCAGCAAGCGCTTCGGTCGGATAGCTGCAAATAGGGAGTTGGGGGAGTCAGGGGTGGTCATTAACCAACAAATTCAATTTGTTGAACAGCAGCATTTTCAGCTTGACATGAAGTTTTCATGGACAAACAAACTTCATCAATTGTGACAAGCTAGAATAAACCTGCCCAAAATGCACCAAGATGCTCGTCTATTTTCCCGGTAACTTTTGCAGCTAGTTCCAAAAAATATGCCACTTTAATAAAAGATTAAAGAATGAAGTATAGCTAAAATACTAGCATAGCAGCACTGTCTGCTCAGTCTTCTGCTTCACACGTCTCATCACAGGGATTCCAACATGCTGGATTGGACTTGGTCCGCAATTTGCTGAGTGGCCATATCTGTTGCCATTTTACATTTTATCGTTTACAGTCTTTGCAGAGAAGAACATATCTTCAATTTTCTGAGCTATGGTTTATATCTGCTCAGAAATTTTAATAAATTAATCTTACATGTATTCACTGTTTGTGATCATCTGTCCATGCCTTACTATCTCCAGAGCTGCCATGAAACCTGTAGCCATCTTATAACAATGTTTGTCCTACTCTGCTTCTGAAACTACTTTCTTTTGTTCCCATTCTTCCAGGTATTTTGCTGTAAATATCTGAAAGAATGTGTTCTTGTTCTACAAATGTCTTTCAACATAATTTTTATTGTTCGCTAACTCTTCTTTGCAGATCACACGTTCTGATGAATCAGCAGTAGCGATGCTGAAAACAAACAAATGCACATTTTTACAACTGGACAATGTAAGAATGATGTGAGGCCTAGAGCAGTGAGAATAAAATCTTTAAGTAGTGAAATAGTTACCTATTACTATATTCCATGTAAAAATTTCTGGGTATTAAAAAAAAAAGTCTGTCCAAAAAACAAGATGCCTTAATATTATAAAAAGTCAATTTGGGCCATTTCTAAACGTGTAAACGTAATGATATTCTGAACCAATCACAGCCTTAAAAAATAGAAGACCAAACCAAATAAAATACATATAAAAGTTCTGTGCTATATCAATACTACACATATTCAGTTCAAGGAAAAAGGTATTGAGAACATACTCAACAGTGCGAGCTGCTCCCTGATGGCTTGGACCCACTGAAGACAAAGCCTTCTATCAGTGCAATGGAGGGTGACTTCACTGCACCGCCAGCGGTGCTTCTGAGTCCTCTCTACGTAGGACACTACAACATGAAGGTCAGAGAAGATGATATGTTTACTCTCAAACTGTACAGACTTCAAAACTGGATAAAACATTACTCCCCACTCTATCTTTTACCCAGTTACACGTCACAGCATACATCTTTATCAGCAAACAGTATGAACATGCTTAATTTGTAAAGTTCACAGTCATGCATGCTCGCATACCGGTGAAAGAGTGTTGGTTGGAACTAGCTGGGCTCTGAGGAACTTTATGCCACTTCCCCACATCTGTGCTCGGACAGTCCTCTTCGGTCTCCTGGACGGCTATGATCTCACACACTGGTACATAATGGCTGCCTGCTAAAATAAGAAAGAACCAAAGATTAAAAAGGGTTGTCACATTTATCACATGGTAAGTCCTTCATCATCATCATCACAATAATCATCATCATCATCATCATCATCATCATCATCATCATCATCATCATCATCATCATCATCATCATCATCATCA
>JBBKCR010000122.1:22867675-22880789 GCA_037577295.1 Ladigesia roloffi | reverse complement strand
GTTGTCCACACACTAGGCTCCTACGAATTTAGGATCTGTCTGATTTGGCCCATAAATATATATATATATATATATATCTTCCTGTTTTTTTCCCTCCCACTGTGGTTTAAAGCAACTATACTGCTTACCCCACGTGGTAAGAGACGTGAAGCCCAGCTAGGGGTTAAAAATGCTTTCGTCATACTATCAATGTTAATCTAGCAAAAGTGGCTGTCAAACTTTTTTCTTTATTAAAGTAATACTTCAGTTCAAGGATAAGTCAAATAACGAAGCAAAAACTGTTAGAACAGACCAACCTCCCAACATCACTTCAGTCTTTCAAAATGTACTTCAGTATTCAAGATATATAATCAGAAGGGGGTTGTCCTTGTATCTAAAGTCACTTTAAAGCTGGGGATGCCTAGGCCTGGACTTGTTTATGTGCAACAGGGTATACTCTGATACTTTTATTACCCAAGTGTGGTAGATTGGGGTGGGAGCTGAACTTAGCAGGGTGGCTGCACCAGGTCTAGTATTGTAAAGCCTCTTTAGAGTTTGCTATGGCACTGCTGTAAGTACATGAGAGTGTGTGTTTACAACAAGTGGGATGGTTTTCATTTACTGTAGGTGAAAAATTGTGTTAGTTGATTGCTGCTAGCAGAAGCCGTGATCTGTACATGATTGTTCTGGCTGATTTAGTGATTTCTCCTTGTGTTTTCTGTTTTTTATTCAATACAGACACACTACAGAATGATAGCTCTTGTATGGTTCTTTGTGGTTTTGACCTTTACAGCCTCACTTGTTTGCACTTGGATATAGAAAACAATTATGTTGTTAAATATAAGAATATCAACCAAACTTACCTATTTTTTTTATTTCAACACGGTTTTCATTTCCAGTTCATGAAGATGGTGAACAGTATTTTAAGGAGAACATTTATTCTTAGATCAACAGACACTCCAGGAGCACATGTCCAGATGTGGCCTGATTGTGACATCCATAGCCGTTCCCACCTCCCCAACATGGATCTTACACTTTAACCATGGGAGGGTGAGCGAGGGAAAGGGAGGGACTCCTACGGAGATAGATTAGGCCGGCTTTGAGCGTTAATGTTCACTGAGCCGCGAGCATCCTCCAGGGTCAGCGCTGCAGCTGAAGAGTAGGTGCAGGCCTGCGAAACTAGGCCAGACACGGACTCGGCCATGGACGCCCCATCTGTTTCAGCACCCCAGCGTTGTGCCGGGGCTCGGCAAGTCCTGTTTCGAGGTCACTTCAGAGACGAGGTTATTGCTGAAGAGAAAGTGAGTATCCAGAGCTGGGATCCCTTTAATGGTTGAGTTTCAACTACTCACGTATTCATCCCAGGCACCTCTGGAGCACCGAGGCTGCACAGCTGAGCCTGAAGGACGGCTGAAATTGTTTATCGGTTAATGACTTCTCTCCCCTTGCGGGGTGTTTGCCGCCTCAGCTACTCCCAGGCCACATTAAAGCTTCCTCACTCTCTGAAGCCTCATCAAAGATGGAGAGGCTCACACTTACACACACACTCTCACACTTATGCGTATATATGCTTGCTATCTGCCCTTGCGAGTCAGAGGAGGAGCGGTGAGGGGTGCCTCTTTGTCAGACCATGACTCTACCACCTGTTGGAGTTGTTGAGGGATGCTGCTTTGTGCTGTTGCGAGCAGAACTATTAGTTAATCTTTCTGAGTGCATATTTAGGTCTTTGCCAAACCATTCCAGCTAGAAAAATGTACCTACCTCAGGACTCCTGTAAAAGAGCCACTTCAATGTAATCAAATGACAAATGGTTTGATTAGCTTCACTGTGCAAGAGATATTATAAATGTATAAATGTTATTTTTTGCTGTGGAAAACCTTTGCTTCCATTTGGATTTGGCATGCCATTGTGGATGTTAATTGCTGTACAACTGCCTAAATGTTATGGTCTGGTGTCTCCATGAAGCTCTGTGTCCCTCAGTCTTACTCAAGTTCTTGCCTTTATGTATGTCGATTGAATTTCAGTCTAAGGAAAACAATGATGTGGGTTGCCCCTTTAGTTTGGACATTCATTTTAGAAAGCCTCAGAAAGCCGTAAGGCAAAACTATCCACTAGAGCTACAGCCAGAGATTATTTCTGTAACTTATCTGACAGATATGTCTTCTTTGATTATTGTTTATACTTTCATCCAAAGATATATATGTGTGATAATTGCACGAACACATAATTTGGTGGCTGCCTTCTTATCCAGACAACACGACTTCTTATTGGTTACTTGTAGATGACCAGTGTAGCAGCACATGTGAATTGTCATATTCTTGGGTAGAGATCGACCGATATATTGATTTACCGATATTTTTCATGATATTTAGGCATTCTACCATAATCGGTTATAGGTTTTGTAATATCGGGTTTAACGAGAAACACCGCCAACTGGTGGTTGTTTTGAGAATTACGCGCATGAGTCACAATTGCAGCACAGCATCTGAGGGGAAACTGCGTGCAAACCTAAAATATACTTACTTGCTTTCCTATATTTAGTAAACTATTAAACATAACAGCTATTAATGCACACATTAGATATGTTACATAAATGACTGATATGTAGTTTATGCACCATTGAAGACTTTAGTAACAGTGCCCTTTATATTTTATTTATTTGTATTTTTTGTATTTTTTGCACTTTCAGACCCCTTGATTTGATTTGTATGCAAGGAGGGAGTGATTTTTATAAATAAAACAGTTTGTTCTCTTCAGTGGTGTTGTAATAATTGAGTCAAAAACAGAAGTATAATAGTAAAATAATATTGGTTCTGAATATCGGTTATGGGGCACATAAACATGCAAAGAATTGATATCGGTATTGGTAATAAAAAAATCAATATCGTTCGATCACTATTCTTGGGGTTATGGGGCAATGCTGTTCACTAAAAATGTGTTTTTTATGACATGGAGGTTTGGCCATTAGAGTAGCATTTCTAAACAAATTTTATCATTACGAAAGCAACACAGTGGCAAAATAAATATTACTCAATCCCAGTGTAATGCAGATTTCAATGAAGAGCTTAAATTTTCAACACAAATACTTTCTTTCTAAAAAAAATTATGAATAGGAATAAGTATTGTTTGACTTTAATTGATACCGATTATCAATACTGATATTTATCGATGCTCTGATGCTACTTTCCATTATTTGGGGCATAAATTAAATATGTCACATGAAATGATACATTTTTAAATAATTTTTTCTTGAGAAACAATTAGCTAAATTGTGTGCAGTGTTTCCTATAAATAAAGTTTCTCCAGTTGACATGTCTACAGATGTCTGGCAATGATGTGTAGAACATCAATCCCATCCCTCCCACTCTAGTATTAACCATTTGAAAATGCCAGCTTACTGAAATATTGGTCAGTGACCGGTACAAATGTAGTGCCGTTTGACGAGACCCACCCCTAACAATGTATTTTTAGAAATGTGTGTTTTGTGCTTGCTGTCTTTCCATAACAGTGAACTTAATTCTTCTGTCTGGCCTTCAGCTTTCGTGGTCAGTGTTTCTAGTGGTTACTACTGTCTAGTAGACAAACCACAACTGCCCACTCTACAGCTATACTGCCCACTATATGTGTATATACAAACAGACACTGATCCGAAAGACATATTGATATGCGTACATAGTACTGCGCTTACTGCATCATTAATTTTACATACACAAGCATCAAAGAAACATTCCATTCTGCAGGGCATTATATAGCGCTGCAGCACATGCAGTTCTGAGCTGCTTCTGAGCACATTTGCTTTGTTTTTATATTTTTTCACTCACAAAAGCTGAAAATTAGCCTTAAAAAAGTCAGAGCGTCTTGCCACTGTTATAAAGACATCATTGTTTTTCGCAGTAAATGATCAACTTCTTTCCTCGCAAGCCCACCTGGTACTTAATGAGGACACGTACTCAGTCTCATGTGGGTTGCAGTAAATGTCAGTTTGGCTGCATAAAACTCCAGCTTGCTCTCGCACTTAACTCTTTCCTCTTCCATTACAGTTAGCCATGTGTAATATTACGTGTTAAACGGTGTTTCTTCTATTTTAACCTAACCTTGTGGTGGATGAGCGGATTTTCTGAGTAAACTTTGTAAAAAATGTGCCTGTTTGTGCTCCTCCATGCCACTTCTTCTCCTTTACTCAGCCATTTGTTGATGTATTGCCTTTTTGTTCTTGTTGTGTGTCCTCACACTTGGTGCCGCTACTCATTTGCACGTAGATAAGTGTGTTCTCAGCAAGTAGGTCTAGAACGGCCCACACACATGTCCCACTCTCACTCTGAGCCTTCCCTAGCTGCCCTGTAATTGCTGTGAATGATGGGTCTTCAGCCACTATTGTTTATCAATATCCCTGTCTGGCGCTCTGAGCTCAGCCAAGCACACTATTCATCTTCCTTAACCGTCTGAATGCAGCCTGCGCTGCATTGCGTTCCCACCAATCGCTTTCTGAGGCTCCACTGACCAGTGCTAGGCTAGGCTAGCAGGTTGTGAGCCCCTTTGGGCATAGGGTAGCACAGGGAGATAGAGCTGGGGGGCCCTGTAAGTGGCTGTCTGGTCATGAGGGCCGATAGCGGAGACTGAAATGAATGTTGTAATTAAGCCGCACTGTGGGCCACGGGACCATGATGAATATTATCATTTAATTATGGGGATTGCTATTCCCAGCACGCAGCCACACCATGACCATCGGCAGGAGTGTGTGTGAGTGTGCATACATGTGTGCTATTGTGTGTTATGTGCTTGGTATGCAGACATTGACTACATTAACAGTCGTGTATGTGTGTTAGAGAGAGACAGAGCATGTTCCTCCTAGCCCTTTTCCCACTATTTCCATTTTGCTGTAACAATCCCTCTGGCAAAAGTACCCTCTGTAAGCATTGTTAATGGGCCCCACTTTAGATGATTAGTGGCTTTAATTGTAGCCATTCTAAATATTATTGTACATGAGGCCTCAGTAAGTACCTGTCATTGAGGAAACATTTGTGCGTCAGTATACTCCTGCTGTAAAGTAAAACAAGTAAAGATTTTTTCTCCTATTCTCTTCTCTAGGACAATTACACGTTTGCCCAGCCGGGGATTCAGAGGAAAGTGAAGGCTCTGGAGGAGTTGGTCAGCCGGATCGATGGTGGGTACCTGACTTTCCTTGCTTACTCAGGAAGCAGGCACTTAGGGTTAATCATAATAAATAATGTGTTATTTTCACTGCGTGTAGAACCTTTCCAAAGCACAAAGTCACTCTGAGCAGTATCAGAATGAAAGCTCAGACACAAAGCACCGGAATGTCTGATAGGTCCTCTAAAAAGAACAAGGGAAACCATAGCAACAGGAACAATGACAGACAAACAACAAACTGACAGAAAAACAACAAAAGTTTTCAATGTACTGTTCCTGATTAGTTAAGAAGGGACCAATGTACTAGAATGTCTGTATTTTTGTCATTTTATTTCATGTGTAATATGTATATATTTATATTTATTTTTTTCGGTTTTATATTAATACTACACCTCATAAAGTCCTAATGTAGTCCAGATAAATGTACTCCACCTCTGCATTTTATGAAGGGTTATGAAAAAACCCTAGTGTCAGCAGATATTGGAAATCAGCATTGAGCCGCAGTTTCCATATTCTCCGCAATAGTTGGGTTAGCAAAAAATGATTTGAATGCAATGAAAATGAATGTTTTTCTACATTTTTGCTACATTTTTATTGGTTAGCTGATCATAATATATTCAGTCCGCACAGTTGATAGCATAGAAACAAGAATGTAATTCCGTATCGTGCTGTATAGCTGTTTGAGACTCAGCCTCTGTTTTAGGCAGATGGAACGAAAAAAATATTTAAAACTTGAAGAACATTCCAGTGGTATTCTTGCTTTTCACAATGCAGTTTTATGGAGAACAGTGTAAGTACTTTAAATGGAGTCTATGATTAATAGACGATTATCAGTGGGACAAGGAGTCTTTTTACTTTGCTTGCAGATAAGCCTTGCACTTCCAGCGAAGTCAATAATTAAGTTATGGGTCCAGGCAAGCACCATAACAAACAGTCACCCCAGTCACTTGTTCCACAGCACCGGGGTTTTAAACAGTTTTGCAGATTCATACTAAATTTGGTTGTGGTGACGTTGTTATAAGTGCGAGTACATGCCGTATGAATGCTTGACTTTCACTTTATTTTGATGTAGTGACGTCGTCTTCTGTACTTTCGTCTCTGCTACATCAAGTGCTGGCAGCATGTTTTCAACCTGCAGTGGGTTATCAACATTTAAAAGAATGCACAGTTGGTTGAATAAAATTAATGAAGCCCATTTAGCATTTAGTGTTCCCTTTATTCTGTACATCATCCTGCCCACTGGTAGCAATTACTCTTGCAGGTACTCTTTTTTTCACTTTTCATATTTATGTCATTTAAACTGTTCGTGGTTTCCACGATAAATCGACCAATAGAAATGGTCCAGAGTGACAAAAGAAAAATACATGGTTACATTACCTAAGATTGAAAAATCTTAATATTTAGCAATTCTCTTGTAGAGTTACTATTTTGGAAACTTTAATGGAGACACATTTTTTTTAAACTAGCTTTTTAACATTGTGACAAAAGGGTGACTCATCATCTCAATACAAAAAGAAGTTTAGGAATATGTGATGTTTTGGACTCTTATTCGGTATGTAAAGGCTTCTTGCCTACTTTGCTTTTTCCACTTTCCATCCTCCACACACGCTGTACTTGTTTCGCTTGCTCTGCCCTCATCTCCCCCTTCAGCCAGAGTGTCAGGCCCAATCAGCGCACCAGTGGCTTGGCCTTTGCGGAGAGCGTGGCTGCCCTGCTGGGGGAAGCAAAAGCCACCGGAGCATAAGCCTCTCTCATTACTTTCTATTAGGCTGCCATAATCAGAATTCAATGGCCATTTCTTCTAGACAGGGGCCCGCTCCTGCACTCTAGCACCCAGCCCCTTGTCTCTTCAGCCTGCATTAAGCTCAATGATGGCTTTAATTTTGGGAGGAAAGAAGACAGGCAGACCGTTGTTGATGTTTTTTTTTTTTATCTTTTTTCCCTTCGAATCTCTTTCTCTGTATTTCCCCTTCTTTCTCCATCTCGCACTGCATGTTCTTGGTCAAAACAAGCTACTTGTTTGCCTCTTGAGTGCTGTAGCTCCTCTCTGCTCTTTATTTTGTTCCCTTCTTTTCTCCGTATTGTTCCAGCATATTATTTGACCCTAGATTAATTATTCAGTTACATTGCCATGAATAAAATGTGTAATGTTAAATAATAGTATGGAGAAAACTGGACAAAATAGGTGCACATTATAAATGTGTAAACCCCCTTAGCATCTGTCTACCATTGCTTTACTCGTTTTAACCCATTATAACCCATTATAATAAATCTAGAGCACTGCCATGGTCATTATCATCTAGATCATTCTTTCTTCTTTTTTGAGAAATTCTCTTATCATTGGACAAGGAGAAGCACTGTTAGACACATGATTCTGCTTTTTTCTTGTCAAAAGACACATCTTTTTAGAAAGCTGCATAAACATTAACAGGCTCCTTTCAAATGGCTGACAGCTGTGCTACTTGATGTAGCTAACTTGGTGTTTTGTCATTCAAATGATCACATTAACACTGGACTAATGCATGCCAATGAACAGGCATTATCTGCAAAGGCCTTTGAACTGACGCTTGTTCTTGAATAACCTTCACGTTGTCAGGCTCCAGCGCCTTTCTCATGTCACATTTATTGTATTTATCTCTAATCACGAGTGGGTAATGTCTCGTATTATGCATTCAAATAGGATATGCAAGTGCTTTGCAAAGAAACCACTGAAAGGGAACAGTTGATATTTGACCTCCAGACAATTTAAAAGTGTTTCTTTTTAGTGATCATTCTTAAATGACAGAACTGTGCCGTTGTATGGCTTATAGTAAAAGAAAAGTATGGGTGTTTGTACTTGGGCCCAACTTGTTCAACAAAGCCTTCTATTAGAATAAATGTACATAAGTAATGAAAAAATTTATTCTGCTCTTATATGTGTCCATGCGTTTCCTACATTCTATATCTATAATAACATCTATAACTTGCAGCTTCAGTATAAGGTGCTATGATTGGTTTTATTATATCTATGCATGACTGGTGTACACTCTATATATTTACTACAAAATCTAAATCTGTCAAGTCCAATTATATTCGAAGTATATTCCAAGTATGAAATAATTTTGTATTTAAAGACATAATGCTTGAAACAAGCACAATCTATCAGTACAGTTAGAATTTCATTGGATCAAGTGACTTTAAACAGCTAAAATCTGTCAAGAATTTATCATTTGTCTGTCGCAAAATGGCAAATTACATTTTAGATTGCTTTTGCCAGACTATAATTTCTTGTAGCTGTTCTTGATTGTTTTCATTCTATTGTTATCAAATGTTTTACCTGGCAAAGACAGTTACTGCTTCGGTAAAATTATTTTCAACAATGATTTTCACAAGTTTATCCGTTTTTGCGAAAATTCCACATCTGGTACAAGGATTTGTTTTATTTTTCATTTTTGCATGACAGCATATTTTATAGCACACACAATGAATCATAAAGATTTAAACTTTTAAAACATTGCAAGACTGTCTTTTACCAAAGGAGAAATGACAGGTGTGGTGTTAAAATCAATCAAGCAATAGTTGGCGACTTTTCCCTGTTAATCGAGAGAGGCAGCCCTAATTGCTTCGGTGGTTAACTCAAAAGCAACAAATGCACAGAGGCAGATCAGAAAGAAGATTCTGTTAGCGGTGGTTTTGAAGTTTAGTTGTCAACACTGACTTTTGTCTGCTTAATTTAATCTAGTTTAATCAAATCTAATTTGACGTTCAGATTGTGTGGGGATTTTTTTGCTCCATGTCAGATAATCACTCCACTTGATTCAGTCCTGTGGGTCAGCCTGCCATCCTACCCACATATCAACGAGGTATTCTGCAGATGGAAATCCAGCAAGTTAGACTCTGCAGAGTCCGATTCTTCCCTTGTCTTTCCGTCTTCACAGCTGAGCCTTAGGCATTCAGTGGGAAGTTAATGGAGTGAGGTCAGATGGCACTTATCCCTGTGGTTGTTGCCTGCAACTGCTCTCTCATTTTCCACCTCCATCCCTCCCTCCATTCCTCCCTCCCTGTTTTTTGGCTCCTTGTTTGACATCCTTCCACCCTCTTTTTGGCATTTTAATCTGTTGGAAATAAATCACCAAAAATAATTGAAAATTAATGAACAATACGACCAAATCAATTTGAAACAAATAACCATTTTAAAACGGAAAATACTGGGAGAAACGTTTTATTTCAGAATCAATCTCCATTTAATTCACTTCATTTGCACTTGTGCATCATTTACACATGAAATGCATCCACATAACTATCTCTTTTGTTAGGGTTAGCTATATTTTATTCATGTGGACGTCGTGTAAACCTATACTAAGCGCATCGTACCGCATATCCTTTTTCTCATTTGTACATTCAGTGCACTTTAAAAAATAATTCTGTTTTGAAACAAATCGTTTGTAAATGATGAAGTCAGTCCGTGGTGAAAGTACCTCTTGAGGCTCTTTGTCTGGATGGAGACTGAGTGCGGGTTCCTCTGCGGAGTTGTTCTTAAGTTGCCTTTTGCACTTAATCAGGCGGGTGGATTACTCGCTCATTATTTCCAATTGCTCCATTGTAGCGACGGCTGATGTCTGCTTTAATCAGGCCTGTGCTGGATCTGGCACTGCAACAGCATTTCTCATCTCACTCTGCACTGTAATGGAGCTCGTTGGAAATCAATCAGGCAGCCACTTTTTCTTTTCACTTAACTTTAGGCCATTCCAGAGAGGCCTATTTTCTGGTCTTTCCTCAGGGGACCGTACTGGAGCTTGTTTGTCGCCGGCTCATCAGACTCTAATGAGCCTGGTGGCTGTTGGCCGAGGGCTGAAGGGACACGGCACTGCTAGAAGGCTGAAGCCCGGGCTGGAGCGGCTCTGATTGGGGGTCCGTACTGCTGGAAGCCCCTGATGTTCAAACACACTCAGCTGCAAACCTCGGGCCTACGTCGCCATATGGCTCTACTCTGTCAGGTGATGGAGGAGCTTGTTCACTGTGGCCTGTGGCGGCCAGCGACATGACAACTTGGCCCTCGGGAAGCTGAGGGCCACAGTGGTGCTCCCTCTCTCTAGTACTCGCTATAGACGACTTTGCCCTTTCTTCATGCTGAGCACTTACAAACGCACAGCTGTTTAGCTCCAGATGCAGGGCTCAGATGCTGACACCATACTTTCTAATGGACTTGCCACCTGCCCCGGTACGAGTAGGAATACCTTTATCAGGCCTTTCAGCATGGCAAGATGAAAACATCATCCCAGTCCCCTCGAGCTGCTCCACGTGTGGGGCTATCCTTTCTGCTGTCTTCTGATTAAGAACTTAAAAACTATTGATTGAGGCAAATTGCAGCTGTGGGGTAATGCTGTTTAGCCCTCAGTTCTGCTGGACTGTTTTTTAATATAGAAGTTATGTAATGCATTTGTAATTGTGTGCTTGACTGTGAACACCGCAGGGAGGCTGACATGTTTTGTTGATTTTCTAGGTTTATCAGGAATACATTTAAGTATGGCATTTCTTGCGAGTGATTTGCTTTTATTTATTTGCTATGTTTAACAAATTTTAGGGGGAAAAAATGCAAAATATACAAATATAATGTGGTATAGCTTTTACACAAGCCACATTTTTCAAGTATGTTAAATTAGGCACATTAACAGTAATTGTACATTCAAATATGTTTAAGCCTGTTCTCTGTATAAGATGGATGTATATTTCAGGTAACTTCTTTTGGCCAAGAGCACCAAAATTATTTTTTGCCCATCTGGACTTTCTAAAATATAGCATGTTATGGTAGGATATTTTTTCTTCGAGTGCTGTAACGTTTCTTAAGTTCAGGTCGTGTAAAATCTCATGTACTTACAAGCACAGAACATCTCGCAATATTTCACACACGTGATGGTCTTCTGATTTCTAAAAGTTAAAACAAGCTTAGCTCACCAACCTAATATAAACTTCCTTCCCATTCACACATTATTCTTTCTGAAAGACATGAGGGAACCATTCCAACTGTAAGTAGCTTTGTCTCTGGTTAAGTGTGCTCCGCTGGATCAGTGTTGACGCATGTCTTTTGTAAAGGGATACATAATTGTCAAATTACGACACTTAGAGTATTTTAAACACGCATCATGCTGCACAGTCAGTTGATTAAAATAGTTCTTTCTATCCACTTGCCCCCCCCCCCTTTGAGTTTTGTTTCTGATGTGCTTGAACAGGTACGCTATAGCAAAATGACCGCAATTACCATGCAGGCGCATTGCACAGCACTTGTACAGCATGAAAGCAATTTTCTCTCCTTTGTAAGGAACATTGCGAGTGTTTGTCAGAATCCTCAAGTGTGATGTCAGCTTCAGTGCCTGTAAAATCTATGTACTGTGCAGTTAGAAGTAAAAAAATGAATAGAGCTGGACAGTGGGGAAAAGCAAATTGAAATATTGTAATTTTTGCTGCAATATATCTTGTGAAATTTGAAAAACAATACGAAGAAGCATAAAGATGTTCCTGGATCAGCTATTTCCAACAATCAGCACATGTTGCTGTTGTATTGCTAATGAGGATTGTCTATTGAATACAAATCACTGAACTCTGTGTATGTGGTTACAGATCATTTTTAGTGCTGAGATTAATGTAACTTCAGTCCAGTTATCTAGTTAGTTAGCTCTTGTTTGTACTTGTGCCAGTAAATGAGAGTATGCTGAGAAGCTGCTGTCTGCAGTGTATTCAGTCACTTGACCTCTGGTTTAAGCATTTAAGTTGACAAGACTGAGTTGACAAGAAAAATAAAGATATAAAGCAATGAGACGACCAAAGTCCATTGCTAAATTGCTCAGGAATTTGTGAAGAATCCTCCCAAGAAAACCACAATAGCCTATAAAACTTGCTATGAAAATAGTTTACCTCATTAAATTAATAAGGAGCAAAACTGATTTCCCACATTTTAAATGTAGCTGTTTCTGCAGCGTTCTGCCTTCCTTGTTGTGTTTAGCAGAGCAGAATCTGTGACCCAGGCCCAGTGTGTGGATCATTGGGAAAACCTCTGAATAAAACTCTCAGTAGTGTTTGATTCCTGACCGCTCTGGAGCTGAAGATCCACTTCGCCTCATCCTGCAGTCAGATGCGAGTTGGCCTATCATGCCGTGCCAGAGAGGTCACTTGAACTTCTGCAGCTTTTCCGTCCCCTCTGCATCTTTAACAGAGCGTTTACTGAACAGTGCAGACATTCGTACCTTCTGAGGGCTGTAGATGTGAGGCAGGGGCAGGTTTTTCCGACAGGTGGCAAGTTGGACAGGGCTGGATGTGTTTTGTCTTTTTTTTTTCTTTTCTGCTCTAAAACTAGGCCATATAGCTTTGGGTCTTACTTTTGTCTTACTTTTGGCTGACCAGAGAGGGAGGCGATGTAACTAAATGGAATGTAGAATTTTGAACACCCTCAGTCAAATGACATGTATTGTTGATTTTCCCATCAGGAGTCTGTGAGTTTGATCAGCCGTCTATAGCTGGGAGTCCAGGACAGCATTATTGGCCTTCCATACCCACTGTCACTGTCTCTGAGCTGACGTGAAAGATTCGGCCTTTAGCACTCTCCTCCAAGCGTGTTTAACCATCCAGTGACCTTCTATAATTCTTCATAATGTGCAGTGGGAAGACGTTACTAGCAGGCAGAATTGAACATGACTAAATTGGAAAGACAAGTGTGGGGGGTGGGGGAAGGTCCACGGCACATTTCAGTGAATTCATTCTTTTACTTCCTTTGACATATTAAGGGGATAATACTCAGAAAATTAGCGTGTTATAGAGCTTATCAATACTACTGTGTCCATGTGTTTAACCCTTCCGATTCAGTGTCTTTTTTCGGAGTTGGTGTTTTTTGTGCTATATAATACATTCTTGAGAGATATGCTTGTGTATATAAGTATAAACGTGTGTGTGTGTGTGTGTGTGTGTGTGTGTGTGTGTGTGTGTGTGTGTGTGTGTGTGTGTGTGTGTGTGT
>JBBKCR010000122.1:22850793-22861760 GCA_037577295.1 Ladigesia roloffi | reverse complement strand
TATATTATTATATTATCTGTAGTGCAGTATTGTTCTCCTGGAAAAATTTGACACTTATGCTTTGCTTAAGTTGACCACTGCATTGGTCAGGATAAGTACACTCTACTCAGGAGTAGAACCAAAAATCTGCTGATATTAGATCATCATATGTGGGACCTGAGCCAGGGAACCCCTAGCTCCACCACATTCTGGTTCCTGGCATGCATCCCTAACCCACTGAGGCACGGCTGCTCATTGATTTTAGCCACTGAAGAGTTCTGCCATGGCTGCTTATGGCCAGAATCTTTACTAACAGCCTTCACTGGACTCTGACAGTACAGCCTGGCCTGCGTTAGCTGTTTAGAGCACCATGATGGATCTCTGTGCTCCCTGCTGCTTATAAGCTGCAGATTCATTGCTGTTTAGCAACCGCTGTCATCTATCAACACCTTTAACAAAGGGCCAACTGTGGAAATGAAAGGGTGCTCCCAATTAAATGTAACACCCCTGGGAAGGCGACTAGAAAATTATGGAGGGTGAATAAAATGAGCAGGCTCCTTCAATCCAGAGGTTGGGGAGGATGAGAACACTGAAGACACAGTCAGTTCACTCCCTCTTGGCTAGTTAAATTTTTTGTTGCTCTTAAATAAGTTTTTCTTACAGGGAAAGCCATGGTTCCCAAAACAATTTTTTCTCAGCAAAGCAAGAAGACATTCCATGTTTGTCTGCACACCTAGCCTGTATATAGGGCTATTAAGTTTGATGGTTGTGCTCTGTCAGTAGGCAGCAACGGTTTGTTGTGATGTTTTACCTCCTTGTTCCCTTAAATGTGCTTGCTTTAGCATCATTTTGACTGGAGGTTGTTTGGATGTCTGAGCTGTACACCATGTAGAGATCTCATTTAGAGGACGTTTCACTGGAACTTCGCTCATGTCAGCTTTTTACTGGTGAATTCTTATGACCTTACTTTACTGACTTTTCCCCTCCTCACACTTCTCCTGCTTCAGTCGCTAGCATCCTTTGTTCAGCATGCTGTACTGGCTGACAGTGGAGACATATCGGTTGAAGAGGAACCACTTCTGCTGATTTGTTTGTCTCTTTATTGCTTTATGCAAGGATGACGGCCTGGTTGGATGGCTCAGTCAGGCTATCAGAGAACCGAGATAACATTGGTGGCCGTATGTTCACAACCTCATACTTTTACGTTCTATTCAAAGCATTTGTTTTGGGTGTCAGGTATCAAGACCATCACTTACCGTGAGTCATCCTTATGCTCTTCCACAAACAACCCAAGACATCTGTTCTGACCATGTAATTGTGTATTATATGTGAACAAAACATCAGCTCATTCTGCTGAGGGTTTCCCCAAGGCCAAACAGTAGACCATTTAATAGCTACCAATGCTGTTGAGCATATCTTGTGTCCTTTTTTTTATCAGGACTACTATATGCTATAGAAAGCTGCTTTTCTGTGACTGTTTATGTCTACTCTCTGGTTTTTGTTGTTGAAAAAAATACACATTTGTTTGCATTTCGGATCAGATTTAGATTTAAGGCTCATGAATAGACCCTGAAAGTAGATCTGTCATGGTGACAAATGTCATCTTCTCAACCCTGATCGAACGGCAGGGAGGCATGTCAGTCTTCTTATCCAGAGATTAAGAATATAAATCCAGCTACACACACACACACACACACAACAATACAGGATTTAAGGTGTGTGTAAATAAAGTGCACTAATCCTGAAAGGAAAAAAAATATTTGCTTGGTGACTTTTCAGCAGTGCCAGTAAAACTATTCCAAATTATCATTTAATTTAGCACTGATTGGAAATTATTTGATTAAAGCCTGCTGTGGTTAGTCACTAAGCTAGATGCTGCTCCTCCAACAAGTCAGGTCTCTTCGGCCACATACTGCAGTATTAAAGATCAAATTGTCTTATCCTTGGAAAATACAATTAAAGAAACGGGAATATACATTTTACTGTGACTGGCTGCAAAGTGCCTAAAGATACATGGTGTCTAGATAAAGGAGTACCAATCTCTCAGCATTCAGCACCACTAGTATGCTGATCACAACTTGGTCAGCTGGAATCATCTGCTTTGGCCTTGTTATACTTAAACGATTTATCCACTGTGGCTTAACGTAAAAACTTTCCTCTGAAACTGGTCAGGCCTGGGGACTGGAGGAAGCCTGGAGGACTGTTCCTTAATACACTACAAATACAAGGAAGCTTGACTGTTTGGAAGAGCACTGTCAAGAAATGAGGTGTGGCTCAAGAGTCTGCACACTACTTTATGTGCTCATAATGATGGAGAAAATGCCTCAGTTTAGTAACCATACTAATGCTGGATCTAAAAATCATAGTCCATTTATATGGGCTGAGTGGTCTGGAAACATACATCAAAAGATACAACGAAAAAAATTACAACGCTTGCATTATACAGTGGAAAACTCTTTGGTTTCGGAATAGTCCTACAAATTCAGTGACAGAGAAGTTCTCTGACAGATGAGTTTTAATGGCAAAACCAAACTTGGCATTCACATTTGCCGTAGCAAACAACTACAGGGAAGTCAGATGAACTGAAGTTCATCAGCATACAGATTGCTAAAGGAAAACTTATGGAAATGAAGGCACAGCATGTTATGGTCTGTTCATGTGAGGCTGGCACTTGTTTGGAGAGCACACATTAACATTTTAAGTATCTCGTGACATGGAGTGGCACCTCAGCAGAGAACCAAAAGCAAACATCTCTCAGGACCGACAGTTTATCGACAGGTAGATTCATTTATGTAAGTGCTGTGAGCTCCAACAGGATTTGTTTAGACATTATTTGTCTCTGTATGTGGCCTCACACTGTTGGGGCACCCCCGAACTGTGAAGGGATCAACCTCTTAAAATGAACCTTTCTCTCTTGCTTGTTTTTTCTTTTTTTCTTTCTCCCTTTGGGGTCAATTAATCATTTGGACCCACTGGACTACTCATTCTCAAACAATCCCTTTCCTTTCTGAAGTTGCTTTTGTCTTATTTAGTGAGTGGGGGAAAACCACCACAGATGTTTATACCTTTCCACTTAACATAGAGTACTGGGCTGTTTGTCATGAGATGTGCGTGGAGATTGACTGGAGAAAGAATATAATTAATTTAAGATCAAATGTATTATATCAGAAGCATTGAGCTATGTCAGATTAAGGCTTATGCGTGAGCAATGGAAAAAGATCTGTCATAAATGTCAAGATGAAAAATATCATCATCACAGTCATGAGAGAGTGACGGGCAAGCAGACGCACTGTCAGTTGTCGCATCGAGAGATTCAGCATGTAAATGCGGCTACCATGGCACATACACTGTAATGATGGACAGCACGTATTCTGAGGGGGGAATTGTGTTGTTTGTTTTGTGATTCTGGAAATTTCAATGATAACAAACAGAACTCGCTCCTCGTGGAGAGCTGAGTGTGGGATCATTGATTTTAACACTATTAAAGAAAAATGTAACTCTTTAAACCATCTAGGCTTTTTTTCCTCCCCTGATTATGACAGACTCACCTCTGTCATTGCCTCTATTTTTGAGAGATTACAAGTTTGATATCAGGTGATGTCTCCACTGTCTGCGCCTGGCTGACCAAGAGGGCATAATTGATTTCCTTCATGATACATAGGTTTGACAGCTGTGCTTTTCCTCAAATACTCAAAATAATGTTAACAAACATAGGTGTCTGTAAGCTGTTGTATCAGAAATAGCATTCAGAGTGTCCTCCAGGCTCTTTGAGCTGTCCAGTAACCAGGTGTTAGCAGCAGTTTGAAACAACATGTTGGTGTTCACATGTCTCAAAGGAATCTCATGTTAGCTTTAGCCCTCTCAGCTTTGAACCATCATGTGATAGTGCTACACCAAGCAAGCAGGTGGCTGAATTGGGGTGGAAATTGAGTTCATGTTTTACCAAATGCCAGTTGGCACTATAGTGCCTTCCTATCAGAATAAACTGCAATTCCAAATCAGACAGTGGTTTATATTCTGCTGAAAATAATTTTGAACTGCTGCTCTTTTAATGGCCATTTAGCCTTACTAAACAGTAAGGTGAAAAGTTATCAACATCTAAATATTTGTCTTGAATCCTTTGAGAGCTGTTAAAATGTCAAACAGATTACAGTACATGTAATGCACATAAAAAGCGATAGTTCATGTTTGATTGCTGTAGTAAGATCAGGGAACATTACCTACATCTGAGGTCCCCAACGGGACCGGTATTGGTCCATAAGTCATTTAGTACCAGGCTTCAGAATACATTATTTTTTATTTTGACTATCAATTTTTAAAAAATTTTAAAATAACTTCTCAGTCATGTGATACATTGCATAAAAAATTAGCTTACAAGCTAGCAAAAATGAGGAAAAATCAAATGAACTTTGTTTTTAGTTGCATACATACCAGTGTGTGAAAATATATTTTCACATGAAATTCAGAAATGGTCAGTGTTGCAAAAAAGGCTGTGGGCAGCTGACTGGACATAATATTATCTTAACCACCACAAACCATTACAGACATTTATACAGGCTTAATCGGAAGTATGCTGGAGTGAGACTTAACAAACCAGTGTTAAGTGTTTGTACATTGTCATGAGAGAATGATCTCGGTGTCATATATCCTTATCAACAATATCCTTCTGCCTTTAGAAGTGTCACTAAAATGCAAATCTGCAATGTAATCCATGAGGTTTTATTTTTTATGCTAATCAGTACTTAGCAATACATTTTTCCCATTAGAAGAAAATCTATCCATTGACAAATGAAAGCTTTATTTTAGACCATCCCCCAGCCATGGAGTCCCATTTGTGAAAGAAATCCCCTCTGGTAAAGGCGGTGGTAGACTTTAAAGGTGAGCTCCCTGCACGAGACTAGCTGCAGTTCTGTATCTTTATCCAGTGCAGACTGTCCTGGAAACAGGAGGCCAGTGTGGATGTAATTATGGGATGGATGAGAGGGAGCAAGAGTCACACAGAAGTCCGCTGCTCAGCAGAAACGGAGCGAGCGCCTCACTTGTCTTTCCCTGATCTATGACCCTAGCCTGTCCTCCCCCACCCAGAATGCACTCCGTTTTGTGTATGTGTCTGAAAGTAAGAACTTGCAACTGCATGCAGACATTATCATCATAGTCTTGTTTACAGCTTTCTCTTTTTTCCATTTTCCATATTCTGTGGACAGGAATGCATCTCAGATTACTATTTTATTTGGTGGTAATGAAGTAATCTACTCATTAATCTCACGATTAATTAAGAGGTCGTTAAAAACACATTGTTAAATATATACAAATGTGTTTGAACCCGTTAACTCTTAAACTATATGTAATGTTAATAAAGCTATCCAATTAACCTCATGAAATGTTCCAAATGACATAAAATGAAATAAAAATGACTATATGACCTCTTAAAAGCATTTTCAGACAAGATCAGATGTGTGGTGGGTGCTTTAATGTGGGGAAATCCTGAAGAAAAAGGTTTCACCGAGTGTGCTGCGGTTTTTACAGGGCTTTTGAGCTTTGAGCTTTTGTTTTTCCTACTGTGTTAGTGTGAGGAGTAGGTGAATTTCAAATATGTTGTATATTAAAACACATTTTTAGGATTATTCTTTTTTCTTGCTGTTTTAAATAATAATAATAATAATAATAATAATAATAATAATAATAATAATAATAATAATAAAATATTTGTTTCTATAATGTAAACACTGATACAGTTTCAAATATACCATTCACTTCTCAGACAGTCCTTAAGATGGTTCATGAGAAGCACCTTTTTTTTTTTAATTATACATACATCCACCTCATCAGCTTATACGGAACTGTTTATTTCATCAGTCCAGGCTGCTTTTTAAATCAAGCACAGGCAATTAGAGCAGAGGTCATTTATGCACATGGATGGAAGGATAAAAAAAGCTTAAAAAATGGGCATGTGAAATTAATTGACCATTTTTAGCATTCAAAACCACACAAACATTGTCAGGGGGCCACAAGGGGAGGAAGAAATGACATAAATATGAACTTGGTTCTTTAAAATGTAGAAGTCTTGCTGAATTGGCCTACTGAAAGACATTTTTGTAAATTATTAACTGGATTATATCCAACAACCCGACTCTTTTATGGACTGTTAAATTAACACTAGCAGTTATTTATAGCAGACAGGTCAACTTAACTCATTATATCCTTTCTGTGTGAGTTCCAGTGTGTTGTAACGGCCGTGTTCAGTGTTAATGATAATAATCTGTTTATGTGAAGTGACTCCGAGTGTAAATGATCCTGTGAAGACAGGTGTGAAATCACACACCAATGAGCTACATGTCAGTAAGAGAGATGTGTGTGTGTTTGTGGAATGTGTGTGTGCGCGTGCTACATCAGGGTCCATGACATGTGCTTGTCATGGATATGACAGGCCCACAGCCTTCTCTTTATTAGAAAGCACATGAAGATGGCTTTATTTCTGCTGGGGCATGAAGGCGTGTCACTCGCACTGTATTTTCTCTTTTCCCCTCATGCCTGTGGCTGATTAAAAAGAAATGCTATCAATAAGTTTTTCTCCTGAACGCAATGCGCTCCAGTCGCTCCGCTGACAGATGAGTAATCACCCCTAGCCTGAGTGACAGTGCTGTCTCCATGATGCGTTGGGCTTTCGTGGATTTATTAGTGCATTATACTGCTACTGTGCCCTGAGTGTTTAAATTACCTGGGGCAGCCGAATCAATGTTCATGTGTGCGAGTCTCGCACTGGTAATGGCTGGTTGTTATTAAGCATTTTTAATGCATTACAGCCCATTTAATTCACATGTAACAGATTTGTCCCTGCTGCACTGGACCAGTCGGTGTAATGAATGTTTCTGTGTTCCCGTTTACAGATATTTACAGGTTGTTAGATGGGAAAGGTTATGTAACCGCAGAATCATTCATCTCATTCAGAGAAAATGGTCGGAACAGCGCTCTGTAAGTGTTATGTGAGGTCTTTTACTAATGCTCCTTTGTGTTCTGCTATACAGAGACAGTGCATCGACACATGCAGCAGTATGAGGTGGAGTACCTGCAGTTTGCCTTTCGCTGGATGAACAACCTGCTGATGAGGGAGCTGCCCTTGCGCTGCACCATCCGATTGTGGGACACGTATCAGGTAAGCCTGTAATAGTAAAGGAAAATTAAATGATCATCAGACCACTTCTAAAGCTGTAAAATAAAAAAATTAACAAACTGAACCCCAAATCACAGAAAGGCTGATAATATTTGTCACGGTTTGTGTAAAATAAACATGCTAAATTGATTATAGTATGCAGAGTGACTGAGTGAATTCCACTATTTTGTAATTTGCACATTAATAATTACATTTAGAACAGTTTCAAGCCCCATAGCTGCAAATGACTTTACTGTGGTAATTTCCCTCCCTGCTTCTGTCAATATGATGTGTTCTGTGTATTGAACAGGATCTCATGTTTTTAAGTGGTTTTGAAGCTGTAGTGGACACAGTGCCTCGCAAGTTATTTGTAATATTTTTTGTTATTATTTAGAAAACTGAAACCGCTGTTTGACCGTGTTCAGACCAAACATTTTGGTAGGGGAACGTTCAGTGCTCCTCTATTTCACAACCATTTTTTATTAGTATTGTTCTTTTCTGTTCTGTTTTATTCTACTTTATTCCAGTACACATTGAGTGACTGTTGCTATGCTGTAAAAAGTTGTAAAAAACAGAAAAAAATGAAAAAAAAAACAGATTTTTTCTTGAACTCACCATACAAAAACATGGAATGGGTTAACGGGCTTGAAGGCCTAACCCCAGTGCTTGTGTTTAATTGCCGGTCTTACTCAAATCAGTTACAATTCCAACTGACCTTTCAAGCGGTTCGTTTGCCTTTTTATTTATTTTATATTTTAATTTTTGTATTATTTATTTCTTGTTTACTTGACACAGTGAGGCACTGTGACACTCAGGCAAGCGATTGATTGTGTGTACGTATTTACTTCTTGTGTCGAGACTGCCACAAACGCGCCTCCACAAGTGCAGCCAAACACAACTCAATAATAGAAGGATATTGCTTAATGCACATTATTGATCCCCCGTTCCTCAAAGTAAAGAAAGGGGGAGCGAAGGTGTAGAGAAATTATGGTTATAGGCATTAAAAGTGATTTGCAGCAAGACCAGCTGCCTCTTTTCAGATGCCTCACTTTTTAATCACCCAAGGTCTAGATTTTAGAGCTGACTAAATTTGTGTACACACCTTGTCTGTCTAAATTATATTGAACTGTATTGATTTTCACTCCAAACTCTGGCCAAACCCAAGACTATGGGCCCTGGCACACCTAGCTGACCATTGGTGAGTGCTGGTGGTCGACTCTCATCCATATTTTGTGCGGTTTGTCCTGGTTCATTTGCTCTAGTGGTCTTTTGTCAGGGCTAGTTTGGCTGACCTAGCATGTTGAATCAGCATCATCAGTTGGCAGTGACATAAAGAGAGGAATTCATGCGTAAGGAGAGAAATGAAGGAGAGGAAAGAAAGAAAACAGCACTGTCAAAAGACATGCCCTGGGTACTCTGATTTTCAGTAGCAGTGCTACACTTCCTACCTGAATGTGGAGCAGATACTATTTCTATGAACATATAGCAGCTCTGAGTGCACTTTTTACACACTAGCATGAAGTATTTTCTGGCCTTTTCGCATTTTGTCATGTAATTACGAGCTACTGTTTACTTTTAAGTAGCCTTTAGCCTCCCAGCAAATTAGTGGTTTAGTTTACCTTGTACATACTAGATTTAGATGGAACATGGCTTTTTAATCTTGGAGGACATTCCTGCAATATATCCTTTTGTCAAGTGCAGTTTCAGGGTCGCAGACAAGTGTTTGAGAACTGCTCTCATTCAGGCAAGTGCAGTATGTCCCTGTCGACTGCCAGCTGTTTAATATTCATTGAATATGGCTGGTGATGGTTAACTGGTGGATGATGATCATGGGTTGGCTTAAACTGGTGGTGTCAGGCTGTTTTTGAATGGTCGTCATAATCAATTTGGTTTAGTGATCTGATAGCACACTAGCATTTTTAAAAAAGCACTCGTTCATTTCATGGGTTTATTTTTGTAATATGATTATGCACATGGGCCAAACACCAATGGAAACATGTACATACATGCATATTAATGCAGTCTTTCACAATCTGACACTGAGGGACTATGACTATGATTTTTAAGAAAATCATAGCTAATCTAGTTTTGTATGTTGCACAGACTCATTCTGGTTGACCATTCGGAGCATCTTTGTCATTATTGCACTCCAAACTAGTGTTCACAGAAGCTCATCTTGCTTATGGCAAAGCACCAAAATTCCTGTGACAAGCAATACACTGACTATAAACATGCAGAAATACTGATATGGCTCATCATAGATGAAACACTATAAATTACTCTTAGCACTGTATTTAATTTCTCTCCTGTTGTCTTTCCCAGATCCACTGTGTCATAAAGCATGACAGATTCAGTTTGAAGGTTCCACTGTTGTTTTGTCCTTAAATAAAATAGTGTCTGTGATTAGGCCTTAGAATGGTTTATTTATTTATTTGATGTACAGTACAGGCCAAAACATTGGACATACCACCTTCTCATTCAATGTGTTCTTTATTTTCATGACCATTTACATTGGTAGATTCTCACTGAAGGCTTCAGAACTATGAAGGAACACATGTGGCGTTATAGCCATCCTTTGCTCTTGGCATTCTCTGGATGAGCTTCAAGAGGTCGTCACCTGAAATGGTTTTCCAACAGTCTTAAAGGAGTTCCCAGAGGAGTTTAGCAGTAAAATCCTGTGTGCAAAGCTGTAATCAGAGCAAAGGGTGGCTATTTTGAAGAAACTAGGATATTAAACATGTTTTCAGTCATTTCACCTTTTTGATACCTTCATTGAGAATCTATCAAAATAAATGGTCACGAGAATAAAGAAACACATTGAATGAGAAAGTGTGTCCAAATTTCTGGCCTGTACTGTACATACCCCCATACTGACTGTAGAACAGCACCCAGTTCACAGCTGTTTGAGGAGCACTTGTAGAACAACATAATAGAGAGTAATTGCTGTGCGAAATTCCTGTTTTTAGTCCACACTCCAAATATTTTGTCAGCCTTCCCAGAACATGTGCCACTTTGGAAGGACTAACAAGGCACTGATGTGGAGATTTTGCAATGTGGAGATGTAATGGTGCACTCGTGAAATCAGCTAGTCCTGCCCTACCAGGGAATGCGAATGAGGACAAAAGCCCTGTAATGCTTGACCTTTCTGCTAACGACCGTGCTTGAGTTGTTCAGTGGGTTAAGGCCCACTTTTAACTCTGCCAAAAGCCTGTCAGAGACCTCTCATTTCCCCATCTGGACTCTCTCTCACACTACACTGGCCCTCTTGTTTGGCTGTTGGCCATTCTAAACCCGCTGTTGGACCTGCTGATAGAACCTGCCTGACAGCTCATGCTTAGACTGGCCTGACCCTTCTGAACTGTTTCTTGACACTGTTGTTTCATTATGTGTTGAGTAGAGGTCTGCATTGGTATGATACTGAAGACAGACCCCGACCCACATTTGCAGTTTTGAGACTTGACCGGGCCCATTGGTACTGTTTAATTTGAGACCTAGGCCTGCAGCTGCTAACATGAATGGAAATGGCTTTGCCGCAGAAACGGCTGTACGAAGCTTACTTTACTACACACTTCAGTTGAACGACTGATTTTTTTTTTTTTTTGTATAGACCAATGTTGTACACGCTCTGTGTATGTACACGTTTGTGTGATGTCTGCTTGTTCCTAGCAAAGAACAGCATTCATTACCCAGCTGTTAGCCTTGCAGTGCTAAACCTCTGAGTGCTCCTGCTGCTCACAGAAACGCTGAACACACATCAGGTGAGCTTAAAGCGATAGTTCACCCAAAAATGAAAATTTTATGTTTATTTGCTTACCCCCAGGGCATCCAAGTCGAAGGT
>JBBKCR010000122.1:22833078-22845662 GCA_037577295.1 Ladigesia roloffi | reverse complement strand
TTTACCCCTTAATCAGACTTAATCTGTGCACTTTTCCACTTAATTTTCCTTACTTTACTGGAAATTAAGGTAAAAATCAAGGTTATATTAAGGGGTAAAATTAAGGAGTTTGGTTTCGTAGTGATATTATGCTGTATGGAAAAAAATACAACAAACGGCATGAAAATGACAAGATCTGTTATGTACTTTACAGTAATACACTCACTTTGAATAGGAACAGCCTTTGCTATAGGGATCCCGAATCAGTATGTTACTCTTGCAAAGCTATTTGTTGTGTCTTAAATGTTTTTTTTAGTAGAAGCTTGAGTTGCTTCCAATATTAATCACTTGTAAATCCAACTCCATAATGCAACAGCTTCTTCTTCTGAGATTTTTCATCATTTGATTTTGGATCAGCAGGATATTAGAATTACGCACACATATATTGACACAAGTGCCAGCAGCCTTTGCCTCACTTTGTAACATCAGAGTGCTCTATGGGAGATTCGCACTAGCAGTATCTGGCACTGCAGCTGATGTGTCCTCCTCTCTAATGTCTCATTAGAGCTGCAGTATGTCTTGGTGTACTTTAACCTGAAAACAGTAATAGTCCCTCTGTGCCGCTGCCGCGTGCTGTCTGTGCAGCGCAGCCATCTGCTGTTTGTGATGCGTTCATGTCTGTGTGCATGTGCATATCTGGGGAGGTTTTTTTTATTTCCTAGTGAGGAGGGGGTGCTTATGGTGGAGCTTACAAAAATCACAAAGACTTAAGGTTTACCGTCTCTCCCAATAAAGCTCAGCGTCGGTCAGAGTAACATGCCATGGTATGAGTTTATGTTCACTTGCATAATACAGAAGCCAAAATGAGCGTTCTGTGTACTTGCCGGGTTTTGGCTTATCAAAAGCAAGGCCGCCTTGCCACTCTCGCTCTCTCTGACCCCCACCCCACCCCAACTCGCCTCTCCTGAACGCCTTCATCTGCTTTGCTGCGTTTCATTTTATTTATATGTCACCACAGTTTATTTGTTTTACAGATGACCTACGCATGCGTTTGTGTGGCCAGAGTGATTAGCCACATTAATTCTAGCTCATCAAAAGCTTTTGCCCCAATCTAATGAAAGCAGCTAATCACATTGTAGATTTATGCACCACGCCATGCTGTTTACTGAACTCTAAGCCTATTCAGCCCCTCAAGATTTTTGTGTAGGACTGCACAAGAAATCGTATTTAAATCAATGCGATTACTCAGTGGGATGATTCTTTATATATTATGAAAATATTTTTTTTATAATATGTGTTTTATATTTTATATACTGTGTTTTTTCTATGTGAGAATTCAGTAAACGTACTTACTGTTCTTTAGAACAATGATAATATAATCAGTAATCATGCAGCCTTACTGTGGGGCCCAAACTGAGTTTGCTTGACTGCCTGGAGTATATCCTCAGGCTACATCCACCCCTGCCCCTCACCCAGCTAACCCTTTATACATGGCTCCTAAATTAATAAAGAAAATCGAGCAGGGAATCATGACACTACATGTAACCCAGCTGGAGGGTGGTGTAGTTATTTATTTTTTTTAACAGCTTTATTCCAGGCCTTTACACACATCAATAGTGTGGCCTTCAATTATTGAGAATCTACCTACTGCTCCTCAAAGCAAACAGGGTTACTGCACGACCTGAAATATTGAATGCTGAGTCTGTTGAATAAAAAAAAAGTGTCTGTATGTGTGCAAGCAGTGTCAATAGCAGCATTCATTCATATGTACTCTAAGTAAGCCCATTGTTTGTACTGCCAATTACGTAATTTAACATCATTGTGTTTACTTAGTAGGTGGCACCCCAAAGCAGTTTTGACTTCGATTATGACACTTCCTCTGCTGAATTCTGTGCTAACATGAGAGCCTCTCAAAGCACATCTCATATTTGAGGAGTGTGTCTAAAGAAGACCTGCCTGAAAGAGCACATAGTGAGAGAGCTTTTTCACATTTCTCTCATTATTTCATAACCCGTTCTCCTACCAGCCTCTAGGGGGAGTGCTGGGAGTTTTTTTCTCAGGGCTCCCTGATGCGCATTCCCTCACTTTCTCTGTTTTCAAGTCCTGACTGAAATCTTTGCCTGAGGGCTGTCCGAATCACACAGAGACTGGAATTAGCGTACACGGTCGAGTGTGAATATGTTGGCGTCAGTGCTAAGGAGTGCGGTGTCCCTGGCTCCCTGAGCTGGTGATTGAGTACAGAAAGTGCTGACCCCCAGGCTTCCTCTAGCAGAAGAGCCGGAAGCGGTGGGAGAGTGTGCGGTCACGCTGGCTTTGATGGGAACAGTCACCAGCACCATCGATATGGCTGAAGTTTTCCTGCCGTTCTTCTCTTCTCTGCTTGGTTGGGTTCTTGTGGTACACTAGAAGTCGGCCAACTCCTGCTTTTCTCTACCCTAATGAGGCAGAAGATGGGCCCAGCTACGACAGGATTCATCTGCCCTATGCTTCCCCCAGGAACTGAATCTCGGTTTTAGCATATTTAGGCAACCTTTTCCAGTCTGGCTGCATATCTGTAGGCTTTTCACTTTGAATGCAAATGAAGTCAGATGGATATTCATCCAAACGAATCCCACTGTTCCTTTGTACATGTGCGGGGGCGTGTGTGTACATGTGTTGGAATAGGTACTACACCGCTCGGATAACATCCGTATGCCATGAATTACAATTGTGGTCCTTCACTTTCTCTTCCTCTCCTCTGTGCGGGTTTTGAGCTGGAATTTCGCTGCAGGGCAGGGACCCCCCACTGGGGATTTGGACCCATGACCTGAACCCCTTAACCCATTCTGCTGAGCCCCCCCTAATGATTGGCCTCTGTTTTCTGACACAGAAAAGCCAATACCCAGCAGGCAAGGCCCGGGTCAGCCACACAGGCCCTGGAACATCAATATTTCATCCCGTCTTTCTCTGTGAAAACCTCAGGCACTCCCCAATACTGTAGCCCTGAATCCCCCCCCCCCCCCTTCCATGTCTCCTTCATACAGTAGATCACTGCCAGATTACTGAAACAGAATCAGCAAGAAGAGCTGTGTTCCCCTGACCCCGTCTTTTCAGGACAGAAATATTTCCATGACTCACAGTGCTTAGAGAGAAAGTGTGGAGAGAAAAATGAATGTGTCAGACCAAACACCCACAACAAGAAAGTGTACAAATGAATTTGGCCACCACAGAACCAAAAATATTTTGGCCAATAATCTATGACTGCTATTGGGTCTTAAATCCAATTTCCTCCATTCAGAATTTTACACATTATTTATTTAATATTTGTATTGGAGAAGGCAGCGGTTCCTGTTGCATCATGCCTTCCAGAGTGAAGTTCATTCTTTAGTTTATATTGTGTTCTTGTGTGATTTAATCAGATCGAGAATCCGCAAGGCAAGAGAAGTTAAACTACATTCATTTTCACAGAGGGGGTTTAGCCAGCTGCTGCAATTAGGAGTTGGCATTTAGCTTAAAGGATGTTGGTTTTATTAGCAACCTGTTCAATGCTAATCAGATGATATGTGGCTTTCACAATGCATTTGTGCAGTCATATATATAACTGCCTGTTACACTAACATCGTCTTTGTATGGAGACTGTCACTCCCAGAGGATAGTTGTTCTTACCTGTTCCTCAGACAAGCACCTTTCCAGTAATAAACTACCGCAACATTCATTATTTATGGATTCATTGTTGTCATGTGTTTAAAGATTGAACCCATCCCCATGCATTTTTTGAAAAATGGGTACAGATGTAAAGTGTAGCGTCTGACATAGAGAACGGAGAATTATGATATGGAAGCGTAGTCTCTCACAGCAATTCCTGAAGGTTCAACAGTGCTACCTAAATCTCTTATCTTGATTTTTAGTCCGTTACTTGATAAAAGTTAAAATAATCAAACAAACAACTGCAACTGGCAACTGTTTATTAGCGCAAATTACACCAGTACGGTATAGTCTGTCTCTCTGTCACTCTAGCATCAGTCTGGATTTCACTTGCCCAAAAATTAGCCTTTATCTTCTGACAGAATAGCATATCTATTATCGAACATAGTGTTGAATATGAAGCTAAAGTAGTGCTAAAGTAGTTCAGATAGCAACAAAAAATGTCCCCGCTTACCTCCACAAAAGAGAGGCCAAAATCCTCCTTGTTTTGTTATGAATTGAGATGGATGTACAGAAACAGCAACACATCAAAAGCTTGGTTTGTAGGCCACGAAAATGGGACTGTTCACCAAATAAAACCACCATGAATTTGCCTTGACCTGAATTTTACTGGAGGCTGGATACAATGTGTAAGAATGTTACTCCATGAGCACATGATTGCATTGTTTATTGACCTAGTCATTATAAATTGGGGAGGAATCATAGATCAGCACTTATGCATGCCTGGTGGTTATCATATTAGATGTATATAAACGGATGTATAGAAGCTTGGCATAAATGAATGGCTGCCCCTGAGCTCTTGGTGAAGGCTTCTTTCTCAGCACTGCTTCTACTCTAAAGGAACGGGAAAGGTTGCCGGTATGGAAACACATTGTGTAGACACTTCTTCTCGCCTTCAAAGCCAGTATGCCTTAGTTTGATCAGGGGCACAAAGCAGAGAACTTCAGCCCACATCAAACAGACCAAATGGAGAGAGAGAGAGTGAGAGAGAGAGAGAGAGCACACCTCGATTACTGGCATCTGTGTCAAACTCGAGGCAGATCTGGCTCGATATGGTGCCTCTCACAAAAAGTGAGTCAAAAGTGCCAGATATCTCCAAATTTTTTAAACTTGTCCGGGCTTCTCTTAAGCCTCAGAACATTGGTGTAAATGTAACCAACATGTTTGATATTATAATTCTTTAGGAAATATTTCAGTGCATTATGAGATACCATGACTGGACCTCTCTTTACTCTTTAGAATTTTTTTGAATGTTTGTACAATTGAGCAGATGTTGACTAGAGAATGTGAAGAAATTAATCAATAAAACATTACATTTAACTCATTTGTTTCGACAAAGTAGCGCATGCGGGTAAACTCAATTTAATTTTACTCAATGCTCAAGTACATTAAATAGACTCAATTGTACATTTAGGTGTAAAAATGTGATTTTATTGTTTGGATTCAGGGGCTTTATGAGGTGAAACACACTGGCTAGCTTGAAAAAATTAGCTGAGGTTAGCACTGACACAGTTTGCTTTAAGAATAGTTTGTTTGTTTATTTACTTGAGAAAAGGAGAAGGCAGAGGGAAAAAGAAACGTACGAATCTGTGATCAGATGAGGGGGGAGGGTGCATAGCAATCTAGTGCCAGTAAAGCTGTGTGTGCTGAGTGCTTATGTGTTTCCATTGTATCTCTCATTGTCCATTTTTCCCCATTTATAGTGTTTTTTCTTACACAGGGCAGCGTTTTCTTTTTGTATGTGTTTGTGTTTGTCCTACAGTTTCTGCCCGTTGTTCTATAGTGGATGGATCAGGGTTTTTTGCTTTTTGCTTTTTTATCTATTTATATGGTCATTTTTAGCATTATATTTATATATTCAGTAATATAAGTATTTATCATTGTCAATAGCATGTTATATTTCCAAGGTTCATAACTTTTGCATTCATTAAATATTAAATATTCTGCAATGTCTAACATAGTAAGCAAGAATTTAGTATATATTCTAGGGTGCATTTAACAAAATATATACTTAGAATTAAGTCCACAGTGATGGCAGTTGTACCATAAATAGCACAAATATCACAGAGAGCCTAACTGATTTTAACATTCCAAAGCCAATGCTGTTTTACACACTGCTGTTAGTCAGTATACACTCTTACTTTCTCTTTACAGGCAATGAGTCTATGTCCATTACCAAGCGATCCAGCCAAAATGCTCACCTTTGGGCTGCTGGATCAGTCCCTCTGCTTTTTCAGCATCACATTTATCGATCAGTGCTAGAACTGTATGTGTACACACGTACATAAGGATGAGAAGTAGTCTCATTGAACATACCAATTCATGTGAAGTTACACTTGTGCAAGCACCACAGTCCGCGAGTCTTAGCAGAGAGCAAAGGCGATTCCCCGTGACAGCATGAGTCTCATATCTCCCAGGTAGAGGGAGTTAATAAAGTAATAAAGCACTGTAGCGGTGTGTGTGTCACAGTTTGATACCCCCAGACAGCCATCCTCTCAGCTGCTCTGATTAAGGCCGCGAGGTTACACCAATAGGCAATCATCACCCAGCACATAACTCAAAGAACTGCGCTCTCCCTCTCTCTCGCTCTCTCTCTCTTTCCATCTATCTCTCCCTCTCTCCCTTTTCCACTCCTTCATTTCTCTCCACCTGTCTTTTTCTTGGCTACCAATGATGGATAGCTGGCTAGGCAGGTAGGTAGAAGAATGGTGTGTGTTTTTTAGTTTTTGGGGTGTTTTTTTTTTTCCCTTTCTCTCCATCTCTTTGGGCCTGTTGGGGCGCATGAGTGTGCTCACTCGAGTCACGTCTTCTATCATGTGGCTCGAATGAATGTGAGCAGAGTAATGATATGTTAATGCTGGTTTGTGAGCTGAGATCATACTAGGCACTGGAGCTGTGTGTTTAGGTAATGGGAGCAGATGAGCTTGACTTACTGGAGGCCTAATGGTGGCTTCTGAGGGTGCCTGCTGCCATAACAACTACATATGTGACTATAATGCGCTAAAAACACTAGATCTCTGTACAGAATGAGTCCTATAATCGATGTTCTAAATTAGTCCACCTTTACTATCGTCTATGTTAGACTGTCAGCAGTATAAAGGACATCAACAGGAGTGTGTTGTGTAGACCATTATAAGGAATAGAAGTGTTCCCCCAATCACCGTTCCATATGTTAGAAAAAAAGGACTAAATTGGTCCCCTAGTTTTTATTATTTAATTCAAGTTCAACTAAGAATCGCCTTTTTGGTAGTGCTACTGTATATATGGCTGAAGGGGCACCCATTTATGTAGCAGTACTGAAATTGCAAGATGAATTGTATATTTAACAGTGTGTTGGCTACATTTTAAACATTTAAAGACATGTGCAGACAGCTGGGAGGCAGCATTATTGTCTTTACTGCTGTGAGATTACAGTTGGACAGTTAATTTATCTAAATTGGTCATTGCTGTGTACCGTTCACCCCACTGTAATTGGCAATAGAAATGGTGCCTTAATCTATGTACCCTGGTGAATTATTAGAGAGATATAAAATGCAGAATTTGTACTCCGATGTTACAATATTTCCATGCCTTGGCACAAAACACGGTGCATTATATATCTTTGGTGTCCACTAAAAATTCTTCGTTCCCTAACCAGTGCATTGTTGGTAGGAGTATGCTGGATATTCCCTACTATGAAGAGAACATGATTTTGCAAACAGCCTATAACATATGCAAACATTCAAAGCTCAAATACTTTTCCTTTGCATACAGAATTTTTGAGGAAATGTTTTTTTCACCTATTTTCCAAAACAAAAATTTGCACATGCTTTACTCCCAATACTCAGCCCAGCGAAACATTACATGCCCACAAGCCCATCTGTGTGCGTCACTGTTGAGGTCCCACCATGCCCTGTGGCTTACACAAAAACAGAAATGCAGAGATTCGTAATAGAGCTTTGACTGCTGATGGTCTCCTAGCAATGCCCTCTAAAAATACACGGAGAATGAGGTAGATCTCAATGTGCAAATCATTTTTTGGAAGCTTGGTTTGTTCACGTTCATGCTGGGTCTGGAGACAGCAAAGTGAAAAGATAAGTCAAGGTGAACAGTGCTTTACTTGGTACATGGATGAGAGCGTGTTATCATGCAATAAGACTGGTCTCTTGCTGCTTTCTATATTGGGTTGTCACGCTGTCTGTGATATGACACAAATAAAAGTCAATAGCTCTGCGTGTAACTGAATTGATTGGTGCATAAGTTTGTGTACTTCTCTCTCTCGCTCCCTCCCTCTCACTCTCTCACACTCTCTTTCTCTCACACACTATTTCTCTCGCTCTCTCTCTTTCTCTTGCTCTCTCTCTGTGCTTGTGTGTGTGTGTGTGTGTGTGTGTGTGTGTGTAATCATTTTGTCCTGGTTACTTGTGTCCCACCTGAAGTGTGTCAGCGACTACCCTCCACCGTCCCCATTAATTAAGTCCCCATAATCAGCCCTGTTCCCCCAAGGGAGAAACATAAAAATAATTAAAATGATCAATGAGGGGAGACAGTGAGGGCCCTGGTCTTCATTCCCACACCAAAATAGACCACAGACCTTCCTTTATAAGGGTCTTCAAGCATTTTTTGTGTGTTTTCCCTGCTTCTTTTCTTTTTTCTTTTCCTTTTTCATTCTAATTCTAATTATCTTTTATTTGTTCTAAATGATTCTTGCTCCTTCTCTGTTCTTTCTGCTCGTTCTCTTCACCCCTCCTGGATGGTAGGATGACTGGATAAGGGAGTACAATAGACAAGCCATGTCCTCCTGCTTGAATCTTTCTCTATTAATCTCTAAACATACACTACTGAAGGTAGCACACACATATGCAAATTTATACATGGGTGGTGGTGGTCTAGTGGGTAGAACCGAGCCTCTGGACCAAGAGGTCATGGGTTCGATTCCTACATCCTACAGCAAACCACCCCCTGAGCAAGACACTGCTCAGTTCACAGTATGTTCTCAGGATTCTAAAGTAGAATTCTCTTTTTATCAGCCATGTGGCATTTGTAAATACATTTACAGATAAATAATGAGTCAATTTACCTCCATTCCCGTTCTGCAGACACCCAGTACTCATAATATTCAGCAGCTGTTTTGTTAGGAATATTTGAGAATATCGGAGCTTTGTGCCAAAAAATAAAAATAAAAAAATACTGTGCTTTCTCTCCGTTTAGTTGGACATATGCAGGTGCCCTTGCAGCCCAGGCCTGTCTGTTGAGTGTCTAATTAAGTGGATTTTACGCTTGTGTGGTCACTTTGACAAGGAGGTGACGGAAGATGACTTCAGGGTAATTGTGCTGGACGTAAAATGTGGCTCTAAAGCTCACTCTCGCCAATGTGTGTGCGCTATTTCCAAAGCCCCTGGTATAGTTGGGAATGTTTCCATTGCTCTCATTTACCCCTGAAGGGTAGACCCGTCTTGGATGTTTATTGGCGTAAAGCAACAAAGCCATTGATTTTCATTAAATCCTCTCCGTGGCTGGCATGAAAGATGATCACAGACTCTCCGGTGTGAAGCCTTCACATGGCCGGGTGTTGGAAACCACACTTCCCAGGCCCCTCATGGGGCATGTGCTCTTTGAACAATACCTCCAGCTCTCCATTCGCGTCTCTGTTTGTTCATTCTGGCCCATGTTTGCCTACATTTGCACAGTTGAGCAACTTTTTGCCCCGCACTGCTTGCCGAGCTGGATTGAATCATTCATGCCCTCCCAGTACTGGTAATCGGACGTCTGTGTGCGCCCGGAGTGATGTACGTGGCCCTTTTGTGACTGGTTTATGCTGGGATAATATGTACACATGCAAATGAGGGATGTTATCATTTTCCCTGCTGCAGATCACTAGGGTTATCACTGTACAGGATGTCTGGGAAGCTTTCCATTCCGTAGATCCATTTTTGGCACGTTATTCATCATGGCCGTTGTGCCTTTATTTTGTGTATACAAGAGTTCTCAGCTCAAGACATAAACATGCTGTACTTTCCCTTTCCGTCTTATTAGTATTGGGGTTTTATCCATTTCCCATTATGCTTGAGTACATGTAGCTGTCAGTTTTAGCACATAACTGTGCTAAATAATCAGAATTTAGATTTGTAAAATCATGCTTATATAAAATAGTAAGAATCCAGGAGCTGGATCAACCTGTGCCATTCATGCCTTTTCATTTGGTTCATGCAGCTTTTAGATTCTTGTTACAGAGGAGTCTCTAAAGGTAAATGTAACATTCAGATCTGCTTTTGTAACTTGGCTCTATGTGCCATCAATGTACATTTTATTGTCTGCTTGTTCATTTATCCATAGGTCTCGCAAAAGCATGCTTTAACACAGCCAAAGGTTTTGAAAATATCACTTTACAAGCCATTCAGAAACTGTGTGGGAGAGCTGTACCTGCAGATTATATCATTACATACTCCACTAGTAGGTAGGTTCCACTAATGCAGTGGGTCTCAACCATTTTTGAACGAACGCCCCCTGACCTCATCATGTGCCTCTCAAGGCTGGGGGGGCACAAAGAAATAATCTATTATCATAATTGACAGATGAAGCTTACAAAAATATATGGTTATATGATAATCATGGTTATAGTAGTGTTTCCTTTGACTAGCCTTCTGAAGACTATGTTTAAAGCAAGTTGATCAGCTTTGTGCAGAGATGCTGGCAAGACGGGTTAGTGGAGCATGACCAAATTCATTACAATAGCCTAGCCTACTTCATATGTGTATGTAATCTACTCTTTTCAGTTCAGTTGTTGAGCAACGAGGAAAAAATAAATAAATGTTTACGTGTGTGCATGATGCTGCAGCTCTGTGTGTGTGTGCCCGTGATGCTGCGGCTCGCGGGTGTGAGAGTGTGTGTGTGTAAGATGCTGCTTGTTTGAGTTTAGACGTGTGCCGGTCTGAAGTGTTTATTTTGGAATTTCTTTAGGATTTGAGAGCTGCAACTCAACTTAAATAGCCATTAAAGTACATTTCCACAGTTATTTTCTTGATGAAACTTTGGGAGATTGATTTTGAAGAGCTTTTCTTTCATATAAGACCAAAAAAGGAAAATCGAACATTTTTATGTCTTTCAACATATTTGGCCCGTATCTGAGTAAACAGGACGCCGACTTCCGGGTCACGTTTGTTTACAGAGGTTGCTATGGAAATGACATGCCGACAGTAGGGAAAGTACCAGACTTTGCTCCGCCTATTTATTTCTAATCATTTCATGAATATATTATTATATCTTATTTCCTGTCCAAATGAATAAAGTCTCTTTATTGTATATGCTTAAAATGTCTAATTAATAAAACTGGCGCCCCCCATTACAGCTGTCTCATTCTCAACGCCCCCCGATGGGTTTCTACCGCCCCCGTTGAGAAACGCTACAGTAATGGTTAGGTGAAACTAGGTTGGAAAACAGCAGCATGCATTAACCTTGACTGCTGTAGAATATTGACAAACATGGAATATTCATTTTAAAGATGCTGAAACTTTTGCATATGCCAGTGACTATGAAGACTCGGCTATTTAGGAGAATACTGTCTAAAGAAATCACCCAGATCTTTTGATTATGGTGTTTTCATACCAAGTTTGTTTGCTAAAGTTCATTCCGTTTGGTTTGGTTTCACATAGCCGTGTCAAGTTTCTTATGTGTCTATTGATTGGTCAGAAGCACTTTTTCTTAAAGCCAAAATGATGTTATTAGCTTATCATGCTATAAAATCCACCCATCACATTGATTCTTGATATTAAAATAGAGAAGCTAAACCTACATGTATCACAGTAATTTTTTTATGATTGTATAGTTTTAAAATGAACGAACCGATGTCTTATGTGCTGCAATCTATGTGCCAAAATCGATATTATTTAATTTATTGAAATATTATAAATATATTGCTTATGATACATACATGAGTTGCATGTGTATATCTGTTAAAATAAACTGAATTTAAAGTTACCTCATGAGACTATAGTGGCTTTTCACATTATAATCGGTAAATCTATGTATAAAGTATTGGGCTACCTGCTTTTCTATTCCAGTTTGACCGTGCCCCAAAGCACAGAGCGAGCTCAATAAAGATATGATTGGATGAGTTTCAGTGTGGAAGAACCTGACTGGCCTGCCTCAACCCCATGATCTGAAACCGAGATTACGAGCCAGGCCTTCTCTTCCACCAGCAGTGCCTAACCTCTACAAAATGAATGGACACACATTCCAATAGAAATTCCAAAATCTTGTTCAAACCCTCCAAGAAGAGTGGAAGCTGTTACAGCTGCAATGGGGGACCAATGCAGTTCCATTAAAATCTCTTTTGGTGTAATGGTCAGGCATTCAAATACTTTTGTCCATGTAATGTAGACACACACACATTAATGATGCACTGCCCTCAATAATGGGCTTATCTGTTGTTTGATTAGTGCCTTTATTTTAATTTAAGATTATACTCTTCATAGGATCAGTAGGAGTTAATTTAGTGCATGAGACACGTCCTGAAGTCACTGCCCTTTGTCTAACCCGGAGCTTTTTTTTTTCTCCAAGGAGTTGAAAGTTCCTCATTAATCTACACTTAAAAACTGAATGTTTCCCTGCTGATTGTCCCTCTCTGTTCTGGGTGTTGACAGGCTGAGCCTGAAGGCTTCTCCCACTTCCACCTGTATGTGTGTGCTGCCTTCCTGGTGCGCTGGAGGAAGGAGATTCTGGAGGAAAAGGACTTCCAGGTGAAGTATTCCCATCTCTCTCTCTCTCTCTCTCTCTCTCTCGCTCTCTCGCTCTCTCGCTCTCTCGCTCTCTCTCTCTCTCTCGCTATCTCTCTCTCTTTCTACCTCACTCTCTCTCTCTCTCACTCTCTCTTTCTCTCTCTCTCTCTCTCTCTCTCTCTCTCTCTGTCTCTCTCGCTCGCGCTCTCTCTCTCTCTCTCTCTC
>JBBKCR010000122.1:22811070-22825290 GCA_037577295.1 Ladigesia roloffi | reverse complement strand
ACACACACACACACACACACACACACACACACACACACACACACACACACACACACACACACACACACTCACTCCCCCACACACCCCTACCTATGCTCAGCCTGCCAGCATCACTCGGCATCTCCCTGTTCTCTCTCTGTGGTGACCTTTCCTGAGGGAGTGTCCCTCCACTCTGGCTGCACTGGGTCAGTGCACAGTACTTTAGCATGAAGTTCCTACTGTCCTACAGGCCTGTTGCTGCCCACTGCACTCACTCCAGCCAGTCTAATTAAAGAAGCAGCTCTGCTGTTCAATACTTACATCTTTTGAATAGTGGGTGTCCGAGAAGAAAGGCAGAAGTAAAAGTGATGGCACACGGTCAAATAAGCATTCTGTCATTTTATTTCATACAAGAACAGCAAATGAGGTACTTATTTCAGCATGGGTGCATATATATCATAACCTTCACTCCACATCTCCGCCCACTTTACTCCGATAAAGAGGATCTCGGGTACAGATCACTGCCTGCAGTTTCTGTGAAAAACCTAAAATCACAGATCATAAGAGGAGATCATATATGAGAGGAGATTGAAATGTCAGTTAATTATTTCCAATATTTAGAAACATTCTGTGCTGAAATCATTACACCGTTTCTTTTCCATAACAAACAACATTAACATATAACTTCAGCAATAATTAATACAGAAATAAGGACAGTAAAATGCATTAAAATTAGCATGCAATAAAAGGAAAAGGCAGGAATGGGCAAGTAGCAGCTGATATTACCACCTGAGAGCTTGTGTGTGTAGCCATGTGCCTGTATGTGTGCTGGTAATCACATGCAAGAGTATCATGTTACATCAAAACTTATGTACGTTCCAAAATGACTTAAAATCAATCAAATACAGTCTACATTATGCTGACATTTAATGACATATAGTAACTATATGAAATGATGCAACAGTCCTGAAAATGAAAGTGTGGTTCAGTATTTCACAGCCTGGCTCGCTGTATATGTAATGTGAAGAATGGATTTTAGTCTCTTTCTCAGTCTGAGTGAAGATGCGAGCTGTAGACGTGCACCTGTTTCAAATGATAGATTCCGATCACTGGTTCTCTTTGTTGAATGAACTCAAGCCACAAATGACTATTAAGCGTGTATGAGCCAAATGATTCCATTCATTTTTAAATGTGTTTGTTCCACTGGATTCTATTTGTTGTCAAGCAATGAAATTTCAAGCACTTCACTGCACACATGGTGTAAAAAATGAGCAAACAAAAACAAAGCTGAGTGAGGCACAATACAGTGCAATTAGGACAGATAACTGGACTTTTGCTGAGCACCTGAGGGGGTTGTTACAGTAATAGCACAGTATGTGACAAGGCAAATGAAAATAAATAGTTCTTCAAACGCGACTAATTTAGGAAGGACACATAAGTGTATAACTGTTTGAGGCTGTTAATAAAAGCAAATGTCACATTTGCTACAACTGACAATGGAAGCAATACTGTAAATGCAGTGAATTTTCTTCTCAAGTTGGCTAGAGGTGGCAAAGAAAAGGCTTGATTATTAATAGTGATTTATAAAATGTTCCCAAACTGACCAATGAAACAGATAGAGGACCCTTTTTATACGCCAAAATAAACCAAGTTAGGCAACTCGTTTTTGTTTTCTTTCAGGCCCATCGGTAGATTGTAGATTGTGAAGACGCTACAGTTTTGGGCCTCAGCTGTGAGCCGCCTGTCGTCGGCCCCTGTGGACCGCCACTGCGGGCCACACACAGCCAAATGTCAAAGCCTGCTGGCATTTAGCGAGGGCAATATGCAGCAAATGAGCTCTCATTAGGGGTTTGTTTATCACATAACGAGGAAGCCTTTGGAGAAGCTAATGAAACGGACCAAGAGCCTTTTCCTCCCCTTTCCGTCTCCGATTACCGATTCATTAGCTTTTCCAATTTTTTGTTTTGATTTTTGGGTAGATTCAAGTTTATTCAAAAATAAAACCCAGCAAGTGCACAAGGCGAGGTGTTAAATGCATCTTCGAGGAAGGCAGTCAAAACTGCTATACTTAGATATATTAGCAAATTACCAGACCATTCTGGTTCAGAGACACATTTTAAATAAACACAACTAAGACAAGTGCAGGAAAAGGTGTGTTAAAATAAATATTAATGGGATATTTGATGCCTTCTAAACTGTCATATCAAAACTTCCTTTAGCTTTTCTTTTTGTTTATTATTTTTTATTTCTCTTTTATATCATATAAAAAATAATGAGAAATTAAATGAATAAAATCTCTGTACATTAATATTACCATGAAAAAAAATTAAAGGTTTGAACATTTTTTCCCAGTTCTTGTACGTTGGGGGGAATCAATGTTCATATGAACCTGAGCTTGGATTACATTTGTAGTTTCACAGAGCAGACTCGGGCTGCGGAGGCCACACCTGAGCATATGGCGTAGCCATGTTGGGCGGCTTTCTTTTACCCATCACCTTTCACTGCTTAAGTGTCTACACATCGCAGAAGCCACCTGACATGCCATATGCCACCTGCCCTTTAACCTACCCTGCCTGCCAGGGGGCGCCGCGCCCTCTCACTTCCAAATCAATTACCCTGGCCTTTCACTTCTCCAACTCCTCCAGTGCAGGACCAGGGGTCACAGCCCTCATCTGCTGCAGTAGGCAGACTCCCACCCACACACACATGCATACACACCACTATCTGTTCCACTGTGGTGTTTAGATCACAGTTGTGCCCTATAGCTCTTCATGTTGTGCCGTATACTTAGCTGGGCTTTCTGTAGTTTAGTTAGGCCTGAAGTGTGAGGCGAGAATAATGCGTTTATGCGTGGATGAACGAGGGAGTGAGAGAGGGAGAGAAATCAATATCCCACTTTGGAGTTTTAATGGGTTGATTTAATTGAAGTTTACAACACAAAGGGAGTGTGATGAAGTCTTAGGGTGTGTGTGCGTATACATATATTTTCAGGACTAAAACATGCTTTGTCACTACAGTGCCAGGACCAAAAACTTACAAAAAGCTTTTCTGAAATTGCATTTTGGGAAAAGGAGTTGGCAAGCAATTGTATATAGTAATTATATATGTTTGCAAATATATGAGTATAAATATGAGTAAATGAGTGTGTTTGCGTGTGTGAGAGAACCATATTCTGCCTTTGTATAACTGTGTGTAAGTACATGCACATGGCCTTATGTAAGTATCTCAAAAAGACCTCTGGAACAAGGTTGAATCTCTGCTTGAGTCTCTTATACTCTCTTATTATCAGCATCATACATAAGTGCAGGTCTTAACTGAAACAGGCTCATGCAGCACAGGCTGCAATAGGAATCTGCTCTGCAGAAGCTTCACTGTAACATACACTTTCACTGCGCTTCATTAGTAGAGGATATTAATAGCCTGCAGTCCTAGCTATCAGGGGATGACTTAACTTATCTAAGTGCTTATTGCAACGCTCTGTACAAAACTTAAAAGCTCGTCACACAGCACTGAAGTCCACCCAACCATCTTTTTCTGTTTAAAGGGCTTTATTCACTTGCGGAAATGTGTATAATTCTTGGTCAAGCCACTAGGTTTTTTTAATCTCAGATGCGTCTGTTCCTGTTAAGCTTTTGTTTTTTCTTTATTCAATAACATCGTGTCTTTATTCAGGAAGAAAGTTGCTCGTGTCTTACATAATCACGAATAAATAAATAAAAGCAAAAGAAAAGAACAGAGGAAGAAAGAGGAAAATACGGCACTTCACGGTTGTTACATTCATTATGCTGCTAAATTAAAAACCAGCAACTATCAGCTCCTAATGTTTTGTCTTGTTCCACCTCAGGTGGTTCAAACAGCCGAAACTAAATGGATTCCCTGTCTTTGTGAATAACTGGGAGCAGACACACTCTTAATTTGTTGTGCAAGCGCTGAGAGGCTGAGGCACACTGCCTGATTGACTTAGTGCTTAGGGCTCTCAGCTAATGCACCCCACGCCATTTTCTATCAAGTACTTACTCATGTTGTTCCGTCAATACATTATAGGGTTGCTTTATTTGAAGAAATTAACTCGAAAAAAAGACATTCACGGTCAAAATTTCACCACATTATACTCAAAGTAAGCTGTGACAAATGTGGTTTGCCTTATGTTAGTGCAAGCAAAGTACAAGCAAAGTTTCAAGCTTTTGAAAAAGGCACATCATAATTCTTTTTTTTTTTCTTTTCAAATGCCAGATATTAACCCTTAGAATTCAGGATGGTTTTGGCCAAACAACATTTCTTTACAACGTATAAACTGATTCAGGAAACGTTGTGCTTAACCCTAATCAGATAAGCAGTCTGTAATCCCCACTTTACTGTCGCCCTCAGCTGAGCTTAATGGTACTTTTATCAATCTTAAATAAATAAAGTAAGCTTTATAATTCTGATGATGTGATACCTCATGTCCTGGTTCTATTTTTGCCTGGTATACCAGACTTGTGCTTTTGCAAGATATTTGTACTTGTAGCTTCAGAAGTAGTTGCATATAAGGCAATATATATTGAATACTATTGAATAGTAATAATTTTATTTTTTAACTAAATGATGAATCAAGTAATAACTGAAAAAGACAAATATTTGATATTTCAATTGATTTGGAGTACTCTATTTTATTGGCAATGTTTTCACTTTTTTCAGCTTAACATCAGACTTTTTATCAGCTCAACTTAGTAATCTAGCTATATAACAGAAATATGATTTTTTTTTTATACTTACTAATTAGTTTTATTCAAAAATAATAACCAAGCTCGTTTTAAGCTTCTAATTAAAATGTGAATTGCCATCTTTAATGTGTACTGTTTTTGTGGAGATTTTAACATCCTGCTGGTCATAAAGTCATTTTTGCATGAGAAGAAAAATGTCAGTCTCTTTACAGTTTCATTTGAAGTTTTCGCACAGCCTTAATTACATGTGTGTCAGATGCTGTCGATGGCCTAAATGTCAGCTGCTTTGTTTAACTGGCCGTTTAACCGCTTCAATCAGTAACTGGCAGCGCTCTGTTTATGCTTCAGAAAGGTCATTTAAAGTTTTGAACATTCAGCCACGGTATGATTTTTCATTTCATTCTTTCTGTTCTTTCTGATGATTCTTTTTAATGGAAATAAAGGTTACATTAACTTAAAGCTTCAAATTTAATCAACCACTAAATTGGAGAGCATCGTTTACATAGTTGTGTTGAAGGAATAGGATCTGTACAGATTGATGCTGGCAGTCATATTTCCCTTGCTGTCCCTGGACGGTGGCTACTGAGTTATAGTGTTGACTCTATTAGAGGAGTTGAAAGATTGGATGAGTTGGACCTCTCCTGATTAATAGAAAGCCCATCCCATTCATCAGGAAACTTGCAATTTTGTCCAAACTTGGGCTTTGAGTGGAGGCTCGTTTAAGGTGCTCCTAATGATTGATTATCCTTTAGCCGCACTTGTTCCAGAGTGAGCAGCAGCCCTCCCCTCCTGTAAATGGCCTTTAATACAGTTTGTTGATGGAGTGTTGCTGTTGTAGCAGAATTACATTCAACGAAAGGGAGGCAAGAGGAACACTTTATACAAAAAACAACCCTACATAGGGGGCATGGATGCAATTAAAGAGCTGATCCCCGCATACCCCAAAGCTCATTTCACTAAGGCCTTTATAAACCAAGCTACCAATCAATCACACTTCTCCATTTATTTCATCGCATAGCTGTTTAAAACACAAGGATCAAGCACTGCCGATCTGAAGGGCTGCGGTTGCGGCGTCTGTAGTGCTGTTCTTGAGCCACTGATCGAGTTCACAGGTGGCCAGAAGTCAGCTGTTGCCGTATTCCATGATGTTACGTACACTGCAACAATGCTCAGAAGCTGCGCTAATCACCTTCCGCATTCTGCCAGGCCATCGTGTATCTGCAAAACGAAAAAAAAGTTGCCAGTAGCAGTCATTAGCGAGTTGTCATTGGTGACGGCAGTTTATCAGTCCGTGAGCGTCTCCCTGTACGTCAGCCACACGAAAGCGGGCGCTTAATTGAGCCGCTCGTCTGCTGCTATCTGTGCAGCTGGAAATCCACTGTGGTCGACACCAATCACGCCAGCCACTTCTTTCAGTTAGAGCACAGAACTCAATCAAATCTGCAGATAAGACGCAAACAGAGGAGACCAATATAAACACATTTCACTGTGGCAACAGCCAAGGTGCTTTTGAAGGGAATCTCATCCAAATAGTGGCCATTATCCTTGGAAGTTTTTTCAAACATCTCTCTACATAGTAAAGCGTAGCCTGCGTGCGGTCAGGTCTGCTGCGTTGCAACAGAGGAAAGCTTGTACTGTGATAATCACTCATTTTTGCTTCTTCTGGTACATAGTGGTAATTATAGTTGGTGTTCACTTAAACAGCGTGACTTGATTAAGCACTGTCCCAACTTATTGTGCTCATACTGCTACACGGCATATGCAGGAGCAGCGTGAGAGATATCATGGGAATGCCATCATCTGCTGTCTATTCATTTAGATGGACCACATTGAGAGCTTATTTTTACAGAATCGGGAGAAATGATGTCGTAAGGGGTGAGGTTATGCATTTCAGCATTTTTTTTTCTTCGTAGTGCAGGGGAGTAATGAGGCACATTGCACAGAAAAAATGTATTTTTGGCCCAAAACTACAATATTATAAAATACACCAGTGTTCAATACCTAATCACATTTGTTACGGACAGTAACAGCAATCAACACTTCCACTATGGAGCGTTGTTTGAGCCTAACAACATATGAGTTTAAACCCATTCCAGGAATTGGGCTCTGGTTTATAATAACGCTTGTTTCTATTGAAACATTTCAATGGTAAATATTAAGCCAATGCTATGATCATGAGGAGGAGGATGTATTAGTAGCAGATTTCCGCACTCAGGCTACTACCTCCCCCTGCTCATGGCTGCATTGGTCCTATGATTTTGCAGCTGACAGCCTAGATTACTGCATATGTTTCTTTGCCATGAGGAACCATTAAAAGGGTGCTTAAAATATATGCAGTTGTAAATAGACCAGGATAAATGTAAAACCAGTGCTGGTTAGACATTAATGATGAACTTCGGTAATAAGGTTACTGTACCATATTAGCTGTCGTAAGCTTGTTATTCGTCTGCGTTCTACAGAGATGTCCCTAAATACACATCAAATGAACTGTCCCTGATCCATTAGTCATGCTGGTGAGTTATGTACATCATTAGATGACATAATCATCTTCATACAATTATTTAGCTTGGCTCATTGCATGTAATTAACAACTTAATCTTCTTATTAGATGTAAAATGGGCTACGATGACCATCTTGATTAGGTGATCTGATTTGCTACCATGTGGATAGTCTCATTATATGTGTAGTTGATGAGTTTCTTGTGTACTGGCATAATGATATGTAATGGTTGTCTGTAAAAGTTGTAATTAGGAAATTGCAAGGTAGATATGGATAGCAGATGTGTTTTGCTGCCTTAATGGCCTTTGTGCATCAAAGCAAATCACACACATCTGATTTTTATAGTTAACTACCAAATATATTATAGACTGCAAAAAGTAATGCAAATCTGCAACTGTGGAAAGAGCCTTCTGCCTTGCACACAGTCAGTTTTAAAAAAGCACATACATGGGACAAAAATGGCAATTGTTTGGCTGTTGTGAACCACTAGGGGATGCGAGTCTGTTGTTGGTTTAATCATGCCCCTTTTGTTTATAGGTGAAGTATTAATAGCACTTGTGGTGGTATTAGACATTTATAATGAAGTGAATGTCAGAAAGTATGCTTTCAAATCAAAGAATACAGCTTTATTAGAGCATCAAAAATCTCTTAAATGTGCATTTTTGACTGGGTATTGTCAACAGCTGCAGAGTGTTATGGGTGTTGTATTAAATATTTAATTAAATTATATTTTAAAGGAAGCATTGATGAACTGGTAGCATTTAAAATATATATATGATGATACAGACAAGTCTGCATAGATTTTAACTGAATGCATTTGTTGGTGTGGCTTGTGGGCTGACGACTCACTGAGAACTTTTATGTCAATAATGAATACATGTTGTTGATAGTCCACCTTGCCCAAAGCACCCCCTGTAAAATATTCCCACTGTACATATTAGTCTTCAGTGAAAACTAGATTGTGTAATTTGTGTAATTGGCAAAGCACAGGAAGACAGTTTTGGTCTTAACTGCAGAATAAGCTGTTATTAATCCTTACAGGTGACCCAGCCATAGATAAGCTAATTGACTTTAATCCAAATGAGGCTGCTAATCATGTGCATAATGAACAGACTCTATAAGTAATTCTGCAGACCTATAGCCGTGAGTGTATTATACTTTAAATAAGCCATTGATGTGTAATCAACAAAACGCTCTTGGCAAATTTCTCTCGGCTGAAAGAGCCCAAAAAGGAAGGTAATTTTCCAGCTTTGACTACATTTAATATACAGACAAGGCAAGAGAAGGTTCCAAAATTTGAATGATGGGATACTTCACTCTTCTGTCTATGCTAATTGGGCCTTTTTCTCTTTTTGGTACTACTGCTGGTGTACTGAAATGAAAATTCTTGTCTGAAACCAATTACAAAAATCAGGGCGAACTTTGATGGTAACCATTTTAAAAAACGTAAAAAAAAAAAGTTGTTTTATGCGTTTGCATGAATGTAAGAATGATGTCGATGGCTGATAACTGCCATATTGGAGAGAAGCTTGCCTTTTAATTATAAATTCTATGTAAAATGCTCATGTTTAGGAGTGAATCATATCCAGCAGGGGGCACTCTCAGTATGCTAGCATTTTCCAGCAGCTATCTAAACAAGTAGTTAAATAGGTTATTAACTAAGGATGTTCAGTGTTGTTTAAGTTGTGATCTCTGTTTAAAAACAAAAAATGCTCAAAGCGACCAAAGTACGACTCTCAAACGTTTTCGACCTGGCATTTTTAGGGGAAGAAATTTTGGTGCGTTGGACATAAAGTGGAAAAAACAGTTACCAGTACATGAAACCAGTTCATGTTACCAGTACATGAAGACAACATTGTTCCATTTTCATTCCATTTTAAACAACTAACTGCACTTTAAGTTGGTTTGACATTGTGAAACATTAATGGAAATCCACTTGCTAGAAACCGACATGAAACTAAATTGCCCTTGAGTTGAATAATGTAAAATGTCCCGCAACAGATGCAAGCAGCTTAACTTTTTGAAGCAAATTTCTTTAATAAAACAATCCTTACACAGATGAGCACACATAACCCTCCCGCACACTCTTCTACCTCATTCCGCCTGGCAAAAAGTTCCATAGTAGGGTTTGGGCAGAATCCGAATACGGTATTCAGAAACGCACAATTAATATGATATTTGGACAAAAAATATATATTGTAATAGGTAACCCAGCACCCAATAATGGTTTAAATACCTTAAACATCTACTTGACTATTTTTTTACAGATCAGTAGACCAGAAAATATTATTCAAGATGACTGCTACTGCCTGCAGTTTTTTAAACCACTTAATTTCTCATGTTTTTAACTAGATCTGCTAGTGTCACTGTTTATCCCTCTTTGTTACCCTGACATTTGCTTGAGCCATGTACCAGTTATCTCTAATTTTGAGCCCTCTAATTTTGTCTTGAGAAGATTATATTGATAATCAAAGCATGATGATTACAGAAGTGGAGAGGTCCTCAGTAAACTTAGGGCTTCAAGGACAGGATGATCAAGGCTATAAATCTACTGACCACGTAAACATGAAGGCTTAACATAGACATGCATTGTAATAGAGTTCCCTCTCTCAGAATTTTCAATATACAATCAAAACAATATTTTTTCTCTCAGTGCTGTGTCTCTTCTCCTTTTAATTCTACTTTTTGTTCTTTCCTGCTACTATAATCTGTGTTGCTATAATTAGACTTTTTTAATGTTGCCTGCTGCCTATCTATTATTTATAATTTATTATTATAATTATTATTACAGATGATAAACAATCCTAAAATGTAAATGACCAAAATGTAGATACATTAAGTCAATATAAAAACATCAATGAAAGTTGAGAAAAATGACAGTAATTCTACAGTACTTCACATTAAAATTTTAGGTTTATATTTGTTAGCTTTTGTTACCACAGCAATGATATGAATATCACGGTAATAAGGAGTTTTTTTTTACCCTACTTGGAAAGCTGCTGTTCTAAGCTTCTGCACACTAAGAACAGAACCACTATTGTATTAAATAGTTGGGGGCAGGTGGTGTGGGCTGAATGCTTCCTCAAATAAAATGCAGTCTAAATACAGTATAACAGAACTTAACACAATAGCCCACATTATTCCTGCTCACAGCTGTTTCTGTTCATTATTATTACTTTGGTATTATTCTGTCTCCGTTTTTTAATCATTGTTGTTATTTGCTGTTCAGTTTTGCTGGTAACCCAATGTCAGTTTATTCTTGGTAATGTCATTCAATACTTTGTATTTTTAGAAAATTTGGTATCTGTCGTCGAAATATTCATCTTTATTTTTTGAAGAAGAGTGTAGTATTTGAACAGGCTTTCAGTATGTGTATAGGTATTCAATAATACTGAACTACTATCTCAACTGATTTCCTGGCATTTTTCATGGGAACAACAGACAGAATGCTGGTCTAACTTTTATTTATCTTTGTCTTAGAATCAATGACTCAGTCCTCAAAATATACATAATTACACCACATATTAATGTGGGCACCTCAGTATGGTTTATTTACATAGCACATTATCATACATCGAGGGTAATTCAATGTGCTTTACAGAAAAAGAATGTAAAATAAAATAGAATATAAAAAAATAATGGGAGATATAAAAGAAACATTAAATAAAAACGACCATGCAATAGAAGTACACATTTTACAGAGGGGATAATATAGTTTTAGCAGCTTTTTAAAGTTACAGTGAGTGCAGATCTGATACTGATGGGAAGTTTGTTTCTGCATCAAGCTGCATTGTGAAGAATCATCATTTCAACATGTTTAGTTTTCAGCTCTTTTCACCAATAACTAAGCAGCTCCTGCAAATCTAAGAGCTCTACCTGGAATGTGTACTTCAATCATATCATATTTAGGACTCAAACCTTTGAATGAGTTGTACACATTGAGTAATAATTTGAAATCTGTGATTTGGGAACTGATGCAAAGATCCGCGGATTGGCGTGATGTGCTCTGTTTTCTGGGTTTTGTTTAGGCCTCTGGCAGCAGCATTGTGAATGAAATTACTTTTAAAGTAAACTTTTAAATAAAAAAGAGCACATTCTCTACATCAAACACATTTTAATGCCCAATTACTCTTTAAGTGTTGAATTTCGCATATGGGAAACGTTGTGGTGCATTTTATATATTAGGTATTCTAGTCATTTAAATGTAATTTGTTTATTAAAAATGTGTTAAAATATGCCAAAATGTGTTTAATTTTCTTAACAGTATTAGCTTTTCATAACAAAGCATTTCTTTTAAAACTAATTTATTTTACACAGTCTGTACTCTGTTTATGCCACATTTGTTGAAGTGATGTGAAAGAGCATAATGCATGACTTGTGGAAGGGAGAGACAATAAGAGGCAGTCTAAATACCTGCCGTGTGGAACTATTTTTAACGTGGTGTATGAGAACAGAACGCCAGCCCTGTGCAGTGCCAGTTTTTGGTGAAGTAATAATAGCAGCTTTCAGTGCAAGTCTATATGAGGAAGCAACTGATGAACCAAAGGAATACAGCGAGTTCAAACAGGTTGACATGACATATATCATGTTCTGATCTGCTGGATTCTTGACCCCCTGGAGTTTCATCTCTCTGGAAAAATTACCTTTGATACCTTGAAAGCTATGTACCCCATAACCCCCTATATCCTATACATATCCTGTCTACAGGCTAGGATGTAAACAGTCTGCCATATCTCATTTGATGTGTCCTTGTGATGCATACACACTGATGGGAATCCTGCGGGGAGTGTTTTGCATTTACTGACATTCCCTGGCAGCTGCATTTGTTTTAGAAATAGCTGAACGGAACGGAAATCTGCTCAGATACCCTAATGAACATTTCTGTAATGCAAACATTAATAATGTTATCTTACTTTGTGTTCTTTTTATTTTTTATCTCATTGTGTTCCCTGTGGGAGACGGCGTGTTTGAGTGAACATTTGAGTGTGAACGCTGATAAAAATGATCGAGCCGTGCTGCCTGGGTGAATACAGATTAGAGCAATGCAGTCAGAATTCTAACAGCTGCGGCAATCTCACCTGTCATATGTACAGAGGATGGAGATGGCAGCACTTTTCAGAGTGAATTTGAAACAGAATTTTTGTTGGTTCTTTTCTTTGCGTTTTTTTCTTTCCAGCATCCCTCCTGTGTCTTAAAGTAGCTCTCCTTCAGAAAGTACCTGCATCTTTCCAGCATTTATGTACAGCTGTCCTCTATTTGTGAGCGTGTGTGTGCGTGTGTCCGCGTGTGTGTGCTTCAGACATCGGACATTTAGGTGCAAGCCTTAAAAGCAAAACTGGGATTTCTAAACTTATACATGATGATTTATCTTCTGGTTTCTTTTGCTGTGTTAAATAAATGGATGTTGAACTCTTGAAAAGCTCTTTATTGCTCAGCAAAGCACTGCAATATGCTTGCTCCATTGACACTCATTGCATTTGACGGAGAATACAGTAAACTAACTCGGTTCCTGACATTTTCTGTTTTGTTTGAGTTTTTTTATGCTTAAGCACTTCAAAATTGCTACCCAAGCACCAAAAAATGTGTTCTAAATGTCTAGTTTTTCTCTTTCCTGTTTTCTTTTTCATTTGCGCCCATTTACTTTAACTTTGGCACTTTGAATTCATTAACTAACCACCAGAAATACAATCGTACAATCTTGTCTCTCCTCCTTTTTGTCCAGGATAACAAAACAGACATAACACAGACTTTAATCTTGAAAAAGTATTCATTGCATACTAAATCCCTGTAATATGTTTGCTCCATTGCCTTACATACCGCTTCTTACAAAGAATAATGCTCTATAACTGAGATTATTTTGTACTTTTACAGCTTTAGCTTTTATCGGGGCTTTGCAGTCATCGGCCCTAAGCTCTGAAATGGGGGCCCCTGCATTGTCGTTTTTTAAGTCTTATCTTGAAACTTATTTTTATTCCCTGGCTTTTAACTCAAGACTGATAGTTATATATCTCTTTATTTCCTTCATATAACTGTTTTTATATTAACCCAATTTAGGCCTCCTTGTCTCAAGTTACACTAAGGCTCTGTGTGTTTGTGCATGTTTTAATGTTCTGAATTATTAGAGTATGTTATATGTATATTACCTATTTATTACTGTATAATTTATTATAATTTGGTCAACTGTCGTTCTTTTTTATGTGCTTTTAAAATAAACATCCATTTAGAGTTTGTTTATGGGTTTTAAGCATACCAGAAATTCAGTGCAAAATTATTTCTTACTTTCTTTTTCCATTTATATTCCAAACAAAGGTGCTGACACTGCTAACTTAAAGGGGAGGGAACTAAGGGAAACATTCCAGCCTAAAACTTGAACTTAATAGTTCCAGCCTAAAAGTTGACCTTAAAATAACATTCATTATGCGAATACTCAACCCCCTGTGGCCCCATGGCCATGAAGATATCCTGTCTACTCGCGTACCAACTGATGGAAATGTTACTTGTCTGTTAATTTCTGCCTTAGCCAACTTATTTTAAGCTGTGTTACTTTGTGTTTGTTTTTGATCACCTCTCATAATTCTCGTATGTATTTGTTTCTCCTACTGTTACTTCTCTCTTATTCTTACTTCAGGTTATCCTAAGAGAAGGACAATCATAAATCTGCTGTGTGTTTTAAATGACTATACACATATTTTAAAAGTCCAAAGCCTTGTAACAATCTTGGACCTTTGACATAACATTTTTTGACACCAAAAACTGAACTCCAAATGAGTGACTGACACTTTGTTCGAAAACTGTTTTGTACTTTTCTGTATTCTTGGCTTTGTGATATATTTTTTTCTCCATATTTTCCACTTTGAATTCGCTACCTACCTGAACACCAAAAAGGCAATCATATATATTTCTCCTTTTTTTCAGTCCTCCCTCTCTTTCTCTCTTTCTCTCTCTTCTCTCTTTCTCTCTCTTCTCTCTCTCTCTCTCTCTCTCTCTCTCTCTCTCTCTCTCTCCCTCTCTCTCTCTCTCTCTCTCTCTCTCTCTTTCT
>JBBKCR010000122.1:22769650-22781598 GCA_037577295.1 Ladigesia roloffi | reverse complement strand
CTCTGTAAAGCTGCTTTGTGACAACCTTGTTGTAAAAAGCGCTATAGAAATAAAATTGAATTGAATTGAATTGAATAAACTATCATCAATAACTTCACATGTGCACAGTGGCCTGACAGATTAAAAAGTGTAGTGGACAGTATATTGAAATAGTGTTTAAATTCTGCAGGCTACAGGACATTGTTAATTTGATATTCGTAGTGGACTATTCTCTTTAGAGATATAAAAAACTCCAGCAGCACTGCTGTGTGTGATCTAATTTGGGCAGGAAACACACAAAGTGCTCTCTGTGTAGTTTTCAAGAAACTGTCTCTCACAAAGTGAATACTCACAGAGAAAACTGATGAATAGACTATGACATGCCCGGAATGCGGTACAATAGACTGTAATGCACTCTGAATATTTTACCCACTACCCATTGGATGAATACATTGCTTCCTTTCAAAAGCCACACTATAGCAAGGCAGGGCAGGCTGTATTTTGCTGTGTAATATCTGCATTGGAGGGGCTCAGTGCAGTTTAAAAGCTAATAGTGGCCCCTGGTGCGTAGGGCACAGTGGGGGGCCATCACTCGGCTGCCTGCCACATCAGCTTTGAAGCAATGTGAGAGCGTGTGAGCTGTGGTGCCCAAGCAGCAGGTGGCCAGGCTGGGACTCAGCGCTCAGTGTACCTGAGGAGGAGGCTGTGATCGACACACACACATACGCCCGACAGGACTCGGCTTCAGCTCATTACCGACAGAGCTAATGGGGCAAAGCACACAAGCCTGGATCACAGGTGTCTGTGTGTGTGTGTGTGTGTGTGTGTGTGTGTGTGTGTGTATGTGTGCTTGTGCTTGTGCTCGAGGAAGGCCAATTGGAACTGGGTGTGTGTTTCATTTTCTTTTCTCAGAACTGACCCCAGCTGTTCCATTGATTTTTGCCTATGTCCGAGGTTGGAACCTCTATTTGTAAGAGCGTACTTAGTGGCTAATGCTTATCAGTAGCTATTTCAGCTACACAGTTAAAGATGCCCTCTGGCTGCAACATCAAAAGGAAAAACGTGAGGGTCACCAGGAGGCCAGGGACAGGGACCATAAATATTATTACAAAATACAAATCTTTCCTGTCATACCATATGGATATTTTAGCAAAAACACATATCTTTCCTGTAACACCATGTAGAAATTTAGATCCTGTCTGTGTCAGTGGTAATACATCTTTTAGTTGGGATGGAGTGGCATGGGATGGGGGATCTTTTATCACACAGCAACTGAGAGGTTTTATTAATATTTGAATTAAGATTCAAGTTATGTCTTTCACTTGGACATTAGTCACCAAGGTCAAATGTTGAATAGAGGACCTATGGATGTATGGATTGGATTGGATGAGAGAAGCAGAGAGAGAGAGAGAGAGAGAGAGAGAGAGAGAGAGAGAGAGAGAGAGAGAGAGAGAGAGCATGTGAAATTGAACAACTGCTAATAGATAGGCAGACATAGATGGAAAAAAACATAGTTTGTCAGTTTACCAGCCAAATCTTGGACTACTCTTTCCTTTTCAATAGATAATCTCTATTTACAGCACTACTTAATTCAGGACTATGCTTAAACCCTCTCTGAGAGACCTATCCATACTGTCTTTGTGTTAGGGATTAATGTGTATTTGGTGTGAGAGCTGTAGTTTTTTTTACTTCATTAATAATTCATGCATTTCCAAAAGTCTGTCAAGTATATTGAGCCTTTTTGTACACTTATCCATAAAAAAATATATATTAACAAGAATGAAACAAGAGTGTAACATTATCTCAAAATAAAATATTAGATTGATGCTAGTTTAATGTTTTGCTGTTGTTTAATAGATTTGTTCCAGTGCATGCATTCTTTCTGCTGGTTTGTGTTTTATGCATAAATGGCTGGACTTCATGAAGAGAGTAAGAGGTAAACAAATAGGTTTTTTTCTTTTTTATTATGACAGACATTAATCATCATACCAGACTAATATTCATTTTATGTGTGAGTTAATAAAAAGAGAAATCTTGAAAATAGTTTATACCATGGAACTATATACCTCATGAATGTACTTATATAGTTTTATCATTCAATTTTTTTTAAGCAATTTTAATATCATATTTTATTGCATCAGTGACAAAGAAAACAAAGAACATTGTGATTTGATCAACATGCCTTGTGTACTTTGCACATTATTGGTGTAAAAAAATATATATGTTATTTCATTTTTCAACATAGTCCATCCATCATAAACCTCAAAACTCATAGCCACAGCTTCACTCTCGGCCACCCCTACAATTTCTTAAATGTGAAAGGCCAACAATTCGGCCTTTGACTTTCTCCTGTAATGGAAGCCTCTGTCTAGCACAGGGAAGAGCTTCAGTGTACAGATCTATGTGATAAGAGTGAGAAGTGGCAGGCAGCATGACTGGAACTTAAGAACCATGGAGGCTCGGAAATGAAGCAGGGGTTTTCCATGAAAGTAGGAGGAGCGCCTGCTGTTCTTCGATCTCCCTCAAAGACACACACCCTCTGAGCTCCACCGCAATGCCACTGTCAAGGCAGCAGAGTTCACAGTGGTGTCTCCTGAAAAGATGGCCTTTCACTTTGGTAGACACCTGGAGTAGTCTCTGGCATCAACACACACATCAGCACCCTGTCTTGTGATGAAAGCAACAGTATGCTGAATTCACTCCTCCTAATTGGCACCATGCAGGTAAATATCTCCTGCTCACAGGCTGGCAAGTGGATCTAATCAAGTGTGCTGAGGAGAGAGGATTAACTTATTCTTAATCCTATTATATCATTATGTAGCATTTCTGTTGTATGCTTTAATCCACATCTTTTAGGTTAGTGACAAACAGTTCTGTAGCAAAGGTCAGTTGAAGAAAAACACTCTACTATGACCTATAATGGGTTCACATTGAACAAGCCACTGGTAAACCTCAGGAGACCTTGTCTTGCTAAAATCGCACTTGTAGATGCCAATGATATAAAGGCTGTACCAGGCTGATGAAGTAAGATGAATCTTTTATCTGTGGAACATGGAGGTGGTAGTGTCATGGCATGTGCACAAAAATGCAGCAGCACAAATATTAAACTGACACACTTATCCTATTTGGAAGAAGCAGAGAATGATGAAGAATCTTGATGAACAGTTCTCATGGTCTATTACAAGAATTAGGTTTATTGTCTTTAAAATGCTTCCAGATTAGGCTTTTTTTTTCAAAATGAACTGATTTTATACAGAATAACTATACTGCATGCATTCACAGCCAGTGACAAACATCAATCAACCAAACATTTAAACCACCTGCTTTATTGTGCAGGTCCACTCATGCTGACAAAACAACTCTGACACACACTTTCACCAGACAAGACCTCTGAAGGTTTGCTGTGCTATCTGCAGATCCTGTAAGTCTTGCATGTTGTGAAATGAGGCTTCTATAGATAGAACTAGATGCTCAGTTTGATTTGGAGGCCAAGTCAACAACACTGGCACCCTGGAATACTATGTGAGCAACAGTGTTTTGGTGGGAGGTGCATGTCAAAGTAACATCCACATGAATGTTAGATTCCCAGCAGAGCATTGCCCAGAGTATCACACTGCTTCTGCTGACTGAAATTCTTCCCACAATGCCTCCTGGTTTTCCAGGTAAGTGACAGTCATACACCGAAACATCCATGTGATGTAAAAGAAAGCATGATTTGTCAGAGGCTGTGATGTTGTGTTTTGACACCTTTCTATCGTAGCCAGTAGCCCGTGTACATGGACACTTTTTTCCACTTTTAATTTGATTACATTTGGAAACCGATTAAAAATGTCCCATGTAAACGTCTCATGTAATCAGATTCACGTGATCCGATTACATGAGACATTTACATGGGACATTTTTAATCAGTTTCCAAATCCGATTAAAAGAGGTGGTTTAGACCTTTTGTTTAATCCGTTCAATCATGGAAACTGCTCATGTAAACAAGCAAACCGATTATTAGAACACTTTCCATCTTCCTGCGCATGCGCCAGAGCTCGTGGCCGGTAGCTACGAGAGAGTAGAGTAGTCGAGTTTAGCTCAGGAACAGCAGGGAACAAAATAAAAACAAAAACTGTCTGTCACTGACACTACGTTTTTATTGGATACATGAAAACAGTTCAATATTCTGGAGAGAGTGGATGAGCGTAAAATCAAAAAAAGAAACCGAAGCACTCTCCAGAATCACTGTTAGCAGTTAGCATGGCTGGAGCTGTAGTAGCTTCATGGTAGTATTTCTCTAGTTTTAGAACCGTATAAACTGTCGCTGCAACTCAAAGGATCTGTCTCTCTTTTCCTTTAAATAAATGATTTTTTTCACTGAATATCCATATTATTTGGCTATTTCTCATCATCATCAGTGTTTATAAACATGGAGCTTTTTCAGAACCGCAGAGCGCGAGGCGCCGACAGAAGCCTGTCCTCACATTAAACTGCTTCTGAGACGCGACAAAGGATAAACGAGGAGAAAGGAAAACTCAGAGGTTCAGATAGAGTTTTTTTCTCTTTTTGTCTACCAGAAAAGCGCTTCTCAAAATAATGTATGATCAGATTAAATGGATTGAACATGTAAACATGGAACAAACGAGGATCTCTTTATTTGATGCACATGTAAACAGTTTGTTTGGGTCATTTTAATCTGATTAAATTTAAAAATTAAATACGTGTCCATGTAAACGTGGCTACTGTTAACATTTTCAGCAATCTAAAGCTGTTTTGGGTTCAGATCAGATGAGCTAGGCTACACTACTCAATTGCAAAAGTTGCCCTATTGACTCCCTATGTTGTTTCTATACAACACTGAAAGAAATAAAGTTGTTTTCTAGTAATTGATTTAAAGAGATTAAATACAAACAGCATTCTATTAAATACAAAATGAACAAGAATGAAGAATAGACACATGGAAGAATAGACACAAGAAAACCCTGAGATTTCCCATACACACTTTTTCAATAATTGTGTAGGGATTCAGAAGTGAAATTGAAACTTTGATTAATGGGGTAAAAGAAACAAATAATGCAAATAAACTCTTGAATTAAAAAACTAAGGTTGTAAAAATTGCTCCTGTGGTCAATTTATATAAAAAGTCTTACAGTTGTTACTACTACTTTTACTACTACTACTCCCAGCTGGCATTTTAACATGGAGTCAGCGTTGAATCACCGTCAGGTGCGTCAGGTGTCAGTGTTAGATAACCTTTGGATTTTGTTTAGATTTTGCAAATCAAATCAACATTGAAATAGCAACGTCATTCCAACGTTGATTTGACGTACAACTCAAATTTGATTCATATTTCTATGTTTAATCCATAGTTAGATAACAATTCCATTTCAACCATTTGGTATTCAACATTGTTTGATGTAATAGAAGTAGTAGTAGTAGTAGTAGTAGAAGAAGGAGTAGGATTAGTATAAGTAATAGTAGTGGTATAATAGTAGTAGTAGTAGTAGTAGTAACATTAGTAACAATAACAGTAGTAGTAGTAGAAGTAATAGTAGTGGTATAGTAGTAGTAGTAGTAGTAGTAGTAGTAGTAGTAGTAGTAGTAGTAGTAGTAGTAACATTAGTAACAGTAACAGTAGTAGTAGTAGAAGTAATAGTAGTAGTAGTAGTAGATGTAGAAGTAGTAGTAGTAGTAGTAGTAGTAGTAGTTGTAGTTGTAGTATTAGTAGAAGAAGTAGTAGTAGTCGTCTTGATGTTGTTGTTGTTGTTGTTATGATATAGCAGAAGAAGTGATACAAAATATTGTGATGTGTTTAAAGTGTTAATAACCAGGTTAATATCTGCCCAGACCCTATGTTCTAATGGGATTCTGTTTACTCTGACTAAGTCTTTAATCGGATTATGGCAGTCTGAAAATGCTGTTTACATGATAATGACTGTAGTCGGATTAAAATCACTCTTGGCGTGTGTGTAAACATAACAATAGTGTCAAATACCTTCAAAATTAAAGCTGACATTCTGCATATCTGCTCTTTCAGTGTCTGTTTTGTTATGTGGAGCACTGTGGAGTCAGAACCAGAGGAATATATGTGTATTGCATGGTACACATGTAGAAGAAGTAAGTGCAGATCTCTTGGAACTTTGGAATATTAGCCAATTATTGTCAATATAAATGTTAAGTTTGCTCTGGCATGTTTGTGAAGTAATTAATCTAGCTTTTCTCTGTTTCTTGTTTAGTGCATTGCATCTCTATTGCTTTGCTGTAGCTCATGTCTCTGACATATTTGAGCTTTATTATTTTATTGTAGACCAAAATCAGAATAAGACAGAACACAGATATTTTGTGCTCTGGTTTCTGTGCTTCTAGCTACTATATGTAATAAGACCACATCAGTTATTTTAGCTGAAATATATTTTTACTTCATGTTTTACTTTTACTGAGTTTGACCTACCCACGTCTGCTGTGGGACACTGCAGTGCTTCACTACAGCATTCACACCTCACATACAATACCCACTAAGACACAGAGCATTGTTTCTCTGTCTGTCGCAGTATTTCTATCTCTCTTTCATTTATTTTTGCCTGTCTATTTCTCATTCTGTCTCTTTCTCTCTATCTCAATCAGCCTTCTCTCTTTCATTCTCTTGTACTCTCTCTGTCCCTCATTGTGTTTCTGTTTGCCACTCTCTCTCTCTCTCTCTCTCTCTCTCTCACTCTCTCCCTCTGCCATACCTCTACCTCCCCCTTCCCGCTGTTGGCTGTGCGGTGTGTACAGATGACACAAAAGCACATTTAATTGCAGAATGCTGTTCCCTTCTCCTCTGATCTAGTCTGCAGCTGGATGAAAAGTGTGAGTGTGTGTAAAATGGGCTTGTGTTTCCAGGCACACAGTGTCTCCATGTCTTTATGTAATATGTGAAAGTGTGTGTGTGTGTGTGTGTGTGTGTGTGTGTGTGTGTGTATGTGTATTCTCCTTATCTCTGGGGTACATGCCAAGATAGTGTGTGTCCATGCAGAGAGAAACAGAAGAATGTGTCCCTGACACTCACAGACCTATTTGGTTTTCACATTCCATTTAAATCTGAAAAAACCTAAAAAAGGCCTAATTTAATACAATTAAAACATATTTAAAACACATTGTTCATTCAGCACAAATTTTAATTAGTTTTAATATTTATTAATACCCACTTTTTCAGTTTTTCTGTTTTAAATTGGCTCAATAGTCCAAGGGTTACAAGTTTATCTAGACAGTATAAAGTTCTATATAACTATAATGTACTATTATTTATTTGCTCGCCACTTTTAATGCTTTCTAGAAATTCATTTTATTTTCAGCTTTCTTTGGCTTACTCAGGCATTTTAGATCTACAGCTCAGACTCTAGAAAAGTTACAAAATTGTGAGGTGTTCCATGTATAAAGTGGTTTGTACCTACAAAATACTTTCCAATTGAGGACAACTAAAAACAGACTTATGGGTTCATTGATGGGGACCGAAGGCTAGCCCATCCAATTTAATACCATATAAGAATTATTGTAGCACAGAATGTTGAAATATGTAATATTGCCCTTGATAGAAATATGTCAGAACACACTGCATCACAGTTCCCTGATGTGGAACAGCAGCAGATCCGAGTGTCTGTGTTGATCCCTGTCTATCACTGAAAACACCCTCAATGGACACAGGAACTCCAGACCTGGAACATGTTCCAGTGGAAATAGATTGCCTGGTCTGATTTTGTTTTACGTCATGTAGACAGCAAGGTGTGTGTGTGCTTACCTGGGAACAAAACAGCACCTGAATGGCTGCAGAGTGATGCTCTTGGCAATGTTCGGCTTAAGTCTTCTTGAGAGTTGGCTTCCAAATTCCCTGGATCTCAGCCCAAAGAAACTGTGGCGGCTCCATTTAACAGTTTAAAGGACTTTAATGGATCTGCTTTAACTGAAAAATGTGACATCATTTTTGCATTAAAACCCCCCCAAAAACAAATAATACATTTCCTGATGCTATGCATTACGGGAAGTTGGTGGCTTAGTGATTAGGGATCTGCCCCTGAAATCAAAAGCCCAAGGGTTTGAATCCCAGGACTGTTAGGCTGCCCCTTGCCTCACTTGGTGTATGGGTTAAATATAGAGAAAGAATTTCACACTATGTGCTGTGGTGTCGTGTGTTTACGTGTGACTATAAGGGGCCACTTTACTTCCTGCTTATGCTAGACTAAAAGAGAATAAGGGTGGATGCCAGCAAACTTCATGTTAAAGAAAACAGCACAATATGGAAAATAGTAAACAAACACCAGGGAATCCGAGTGTTTACACAGATGTTTAGACAGGAATGAATTGACAGAGTAACAGTTGTAAAGCAGAAAACATTAGGAACCGGGCAGAGCATGGCTGAGAATCAAAATAAACAGAAAGCATATGAAACTGAAAGCCAAGAGAGGATGTGGCAAAACATGGCGGCATCACAGGCCATTTTGCTGTTTTAGAATATACTTTTTCAATTCTAAATTCTGAATTCCAGCCTTATCTTCTTTCTCAACCCTGCTCCTTGTTTAAGTCAGAGCAATGCCTACAAGGCCTGCCATGTCTTTATCAGTAGCCATCTTACAACAGGCCTTCCTCTAAGCATCCACCACAGTGAGTTCACCCAGGTCAGAGAGCAGGCAGACAAAAATCCCTTAGTAAGGGTAGCATGGCAGACCTGTTCCATGCTGACTAGAAGCTGTTCTCAGATCAGTCTGAACATTGCAGGTGAGAAGTCAGCATGGATATCACTCATCAAGCCCCAAGGTTAATAGTCAGAGCCTCAGCAAGCTAAACAATTCTGCCTCTAGAGCTGAACCTCTGATCAATGATCCTGACAGGTGCAGACAAGTAGAACAAGGCCTGGCGAGGGATCTTTCTTCTCTTTATATTTCAGCCTCCAGAATACTAGCATCTCTGTCTGTATGAGCTAGCAAACAATGATGATTACATGGTTCTTTATGGAGTCAACCGAACAAACAAGAACAATTTGGGCCTACAGCCCAGGGCTTTGGAATCCAAAATATCTGAAGCAGACTTTTCCCCCTCAGCGCTGAATTAAAACAAGGCCATGTGTTGAGTGTTGATACAGTGTAATGGCAGCTAATTTCACAGCTACATAGCCTTTAGCACTCTGTAAATCATGTAAACACTGCTACACGTGTAGTGTCAATGCCTTTGTATCTTCATAAGCTTCGGAATTGAGTCCTCAAGTTCTTCCCTGATATCTCCTTCATCTCTCGTTGAGCCCAAATCAGATCCAAATGTTCACAAAGTATGGAAAATGAAGCGCTATTGAACTGATCCGGTGTAAGATGCTTCAACTGCCAAGAGGCAGAAGAGGGCTTCTTCTTTTGCATGGAAGTGATGGAGCTGGCTGATGAGGAGCCCCCACACACAGTCAAACTTCAGCTCCCTGGCCTGCCTCTAATCAATATTTCATACAGATACGAAATGACATTCTGATAGGTTGGGCCAGACGAGAGGGGGTGACTAAAAAAATCAATACCTCCCCACAACCCCACCCATCCACGTCTTCTCCAAAAAATGCCTGTGTTCATAATCTTCCCATGCCAGCATATGCACATCAATGCATACATATGTCCATTGAGCATTAAGATGCAGACCAGTGATTTGGAATTGAATGGTAACTTGATTAGGCATGATATCTAATAATAAACATGCAACTTTTAAAGTACTTTTTTCAAAAGAAATGATGGACCCAATGCTCTTCAACTACAGTAAACATGAATTTTTAATATTATGCGTAAAGCTCTCACAGGCATCCAAATGTACATACAGTGGGTAGCTAAGTTGTGATGATCTGACAAATCCGGAGGGCAAAACAGTGTTGTTTGACTTATTCATGCTCTGCCCACAAAGTGTTCTTTTTTGGACACTTTCACTAGGTTGGACTAGCTTTAAACACCTTTGAAGAGCAATCAAGAATACGATATTGCATAAATCATTCCCACTGGATTGAATTTAATGGAGGTGCTGCAGCAGTTTTCAGAAATTCTGAACTGAATATGTATATAGAAAATAAGTACAAGGCTTGTTTTAGGGGGGGTGTTTTTTATTTTGTGTTTTATTTCTATATTATCAGAATCTGCAGTATCTATATGCTATTTAAATTTTGATTTTGATTTTGAATATTTCTTATGGTACAGGGAGATGAATCACGTGCTTCATCAACTGTTGTCTCTGAAACACAAGGTAGTTCTGATCAATTCAGCCCAGTGCTCCAGAAATTACTCATTATTTTTGTTTAACAATAAAAATCAAACAAGTGTAATAATATCAATCATTTTTAATACATTCATACATTGTATTTTTCTATTTAGCTTACACTGATCATTAAGTTCATCAATCAGTTAAAAGTTAACCTCTGCATGTGTAAGTTATGGACCATTGTAACACGATATGATGCATTCTGTTTGATTTACATTATCAGAAAATCAATAAAAGGTAAAACATTTTACACGATGTCACTGTATTACCACATATCCACTGTGTTAAATTTAAACATACTACACTTAAACCCTTTTTATGATTCTTGTGCGATTTGTCACAAACATAAAATAAAATAAATTTAATTTTAGATTGAATATCCCAATCTAAGTCTAAGTTAGTGGGCATAAATTGTATTTGTATAAGTATCTAAGCAACAATTTCTTGTACTGGTGAAATGTTATTCTGTAATGCTTGTCTAAAATGTTAAATAGTACATACTGAAAAATAAGTCCTAAAAAAAAGCTGTCTCTCCACACTGATGTTAGTATGTTTTGCTTTAAGCTGATGTTCCAGATGTGCTACTTTTTTTTTTGTTTAATAAACACACGCTTAGGTAACTCAGAGAAATAGGTCAGGCCTTTTGCATTCATCATGTTAATCACATCACAAGATGGTAACCTGTAAGAATGACAAAACACTAACACACACACACACACTCACACCTCAGTGGAGAGTTATTATCTGAAACCCTGTCTGCCGTCGGTTGGTGGCTTCATTAGCTGTGGCATTTAAAGGGGGAGTCTCTCTCTGGTCAATACAAATGCCACCGTGTGTTCCCCATCATCCACATTACTCTGACATGCATGGAAAGGTTAATAAACCAATAAGCAGAAAAGATTCTTCGTTAAAAACAAATCACAAGTCAGTTTATACTGCTGTTTCCCCCAGGACCACTGGTAATACACATCTTAACAAGCTACTGACCAAGAGTTTCATTTCTTAGAGGATTATCATCAGCTGGCTTGTAAAGAATATTGAGTTTCTTATATAATCCAGTGGAAATGATTAACAGTAGTTTTACAAAGGTGGATGATTTTTGCATCCAAGACCCTAAAATCATGTCAAGATTTTATACAGCTATGCTATATGTGACTATAATTTTATTCCAAACCCATGAACCCCCATGAACCCCCTTGGCACCCACCCCCGAAAACTCTATAGCCACACATAGCCACTACTCTTCTTTCCAATAGATTTTAGAGTGAGTTTGTAACACAATTGTCCTCATTCAGTCAAGCAAATATTTGTAAGACCCTGCAAGTTGTATGATATTGTTTGAGAAGTAATAAAATCAATTTGACAAATTTTTCCAAATTGTTCCAGGGCTTGGTTTCTCCACACCGATTTTGTACTCATCCAGCTGATACCATAGGCATGGTGGCAGTAGGCTCGTGCATGGCCTGCTTCAGAGCCTTCCTTTACTTTATTAGTGCCTTTCTATGGAGATAACTGAGTTCTCCTTAAAGTCATGGTATTTACTAAATAGAAGAAATGCCAGGATATTTTTTATTCCAAAGTATCCTTAGCAGATTTGCTACAGTAATACAGCATGAGCTAAATCAGGTGTCTCTCTTTTTTCTCGATAATAGACACCTGTAACGGTGCGGGCTGCGAGCCGTGCACCGTTCACTACCTCGGGTGAGGGAGAGGGAGCCAGGTCCACACAGAAA
>JBBKCR010000122.1:22721221-22732543 GCA_037577295.1 Ladigesia roloffi | reverse complement strand
AAGACATGACCAGACATGGCCGAGACGGTGCAGTCGTCACAGTTGGCTTTAGTAAATAATGCATTTACGCGATCATAACACACTAGGCTGTGGTATGATGGTGGTGTAGTTTTAGCATCTTGACTTGTTTCTTTCCTAATGGCAATGAACCCTTACTATGAACCCTTACCTTAATTGTGTCTTTTATTAGTTATGTGTATATTTAGGTTTAAAATAACAAAAAAAACAAAATTAATAATAGAGTAAAATCTACTTAAAAAAGACTACTCCACATTACGAAAATGTTCATAGAGCTTCTTCACAAAACTACACAGTAAATTGCTGTGCAATAAAAGCTTATCATAGCATGTTATTTAAGCATAACATATTGCAGGTGACAGGCAGACCACCAGGCTACCACAATTACATTTTGGGGTATTTTTGGTACCCCTGGTCCACTCTATGTTCCAAAAAAATTGCCAAAACTTGGGGTTACATTGTCAGAGAAGGTAATTGAATGAGTGCCGTTAATAATGTTTGAGCAGGGTGGTGCTGGCTCTTCTGCACTGCCTCTCCTGCTGCTGATGGGAGTGGATAGGAACTTTCATTATTTCTGGCATCGTCCTGACAACAGCGCGGCACAGAGGCGCTGGTGACCTTGCCAATGGGAGTCCTGCATTAAACACTAATTAGGATGACTTTGGGAGAGCCACACCACAGGAGCACAGGAGAGAAAAAAGAGAGAGAGATATTATATATATAGAGAGAGAAAAAGAGAAAGACAGAGACAGACAGACAGATGGATAGATGAGACAGGAGTCAGCTAAGGACAAACGATACTAAAAATAGCCACAGATATTATAATTCATTGATTTTCCTGACTGCTAATCACCTAGCACTTGTCTGCAGTTCTTTGCTGCCATGCAAGTTCATATGTCATTTTTACGTCAACTAAACAAGCTGTAACAGTTCTGGTAACACACTCGCAATATGGCGCAATCCATGGTTGTCTTGGGCAACTTGACAGGTGTGAGGAAGACTCTTTGTGACATTAAAAGGTATGACAAGGAATGACAAGGAACAGGGAAAATACTTCATGACGCACAAAGGGAAGAATGAGAACGAGACAGAGAGTGAGGGAAGATTCAATGCTAAATGTAATAGGCTGGGACTAATAGGTGAAGCGGAAAGCCATTTTTGTGATCCTTCCATCAGCTGGGAATTTGCATGACATCTGCATGTTGCCTGCATGAGCTGTCGGTTGCAGAGAAGGCATGGCTTCTGATGTGTAGTGGCTTTATAAAGATATCCCTGAATGTAATCATAGCATGAAGAGCATCACCTCTTCATTTAACATTCATGGTTTTGTTTCATAAAAATCACTTGAACTAGCCTGCATGCCACATTGCTCTACGTTGCCATGAAGATGAAGCCCACAGACTCCAATTACAGCTTGTCACAGCTTGTAGTGAACAACCTTACCAGCTGTATTCAAATGTGCATAGAAACCAATTGTAAAGCATCTGAGATATATTTCAGTTAATTGTTGCAGGTAGACTCAGTACATATGCAGGTACACTACCCTACTGTCATTGTTGTAAGAAGGGCTTATATTTCCAAAATGTCCGTTTAGAAAAGAGCACCTACATTTCAAGGAACATTTTGGCAAAAAATCAGACATACAAACATTTCTGCGTTTGATCAACTAAGACATGACTAGAGAAAGCTCCAAACAGTAGAAGTCACTAGCCACCCATCTTTTCCATAAACACACCCCCCTTTCTCAACCTGCTCAAGCAAAGAGCTCTTCATCAAGATCCTAGATGTTTATTATTAGGATCCAAAACTGTGAGTTATAAAAATGAACAGAGCTTCACTATGAGCTTGAACAGCAAGGTCACATGTTCTAGACAGTAGATTATGTGTCATTGTGGGCCTCAGGGAGCATAACGATGGGGTTACTTCAACAGCCAGAGCTATGAGGGCAATGGAAAGCCAAACCGAAACTAGGGAACATTTGAGGAATAGATAAGAAACACAATGTCACTACATTCAAAAGCACATTGAGAAGTCCATACTAATGAAGTGCTAGATGCAGTTTGAGAGAACTTCACACGGTGTAAAGTCTAAGTATAGGTAGACAATACATCTGAACTTTACACAGCAAAAAGCTAGCAAAATATAATGCCTTCCATACCATTAAACCAAGCTATCCTTCCACATCCCTACCCCTCGTTACCAGTGATGGGGATAATGGCGCTATAAATAAACGGCGTTACTAACTTTGATACTTTTTTCAGTAACGAGTAATCAAACCAATTACTGTTTCCCCCATTACAACGCTGTTACCGTTACTGACAATAAAATGCGCGTTACTATACCTGAGAACACTAAAGCGGTTTTCATCCGAGCAGCGTCTCTCTCAGGTGTATGTGTGTGTGCTTGTGTTCGGGGCTGGGATGGGACACATAACCAGTGATGATGATTGGTGTGTCTGTACACGTGGTGTAACTGAGAATGTGATGATTGGCTTAGATTTAGTAAATGTCCATGGTTAGCCAATCAGAGGCAGAGTAGTGCGGGTGTTCACACACACGGTCAGTCAAAGGCAACTTCTGCAAACTGGAAGTTTAAGCGCTACTTTGCCCTCGTTGAGATAAACAGCTTATGCCCAGCAGAAAAGCGTCTCTCTGCATTGGGGATTAGTGTACAATGTTTTATATTTATTTTATAGTTTAATTAAATTAGATTTTTTTTAAGTAACGCAATAATTACTTTGCCTGATTGTAAATCAGTTACTAACTCAGTTACTATTTATGAGAATAACTAATTACATTTTTAAAGGTACCTGCCCAACAATGCTTGTTACCCACATTGCATGTGTACCCACAATTTCATTCACACTTGCTAATATGGTATATTCACCATCCAGGACTAATGAGACTTCTCCCAATTCTAAGCAGCCATTTCATCAGCCACTTCTTTCATGTGTTGCAGTTTGACACTGAGGGACTCTTCTGTAAATAATATCGTTCAACATTGACTAGATTTCCATATGAGGCCAGCTGTGGAGCAGAGTAAAAACATATTGTTTCAGATCACATGCCGTTGGCATTGACAATCTGGGGAAATCTGGCACTCAGCCCACAGAGAAAGTGAGAGGGAGAGAGAGAGAGAGAGAGAGAGAGACAGAGAGAGAAAGAGAAAGACAGAAAGGGAACAAGGGAGTAAGAGAGAAAATATGGATGCATTTGTGTGAACTATGTCCATTTCTTGGATCCAAAGTGTGTGATGCAAATATCAAAGTCACTATCTTGATCTGCTATATTGCACCCTGAGTACAAATGCATAATTCAGCATTTGGGACTGCAAAACATTCCAGAGCTCAGCGTCCTATCCCATGACTCGGTGTACGATGAGCAACCCTTTCTCTGGCTTTACCGTGAAAGCGAACACACTGTAATGATAATCAGGCCACTGAAATCAACACTGTGGCACTTATTTGTGGCGTCTGGCTCTGCTTTGAAGTCAGTGCCATCTGCACGCTCTGCCAGGCTAAGAGTTTCAGATGGTATTTTCTGACATGAGCAGACCAGGGGCCTCATTTATCAAACTTGTGCACCATGTAAACTATGCTGAAGCATGTTGTGTTCACATGTAAAAAATGAACAGATCCTTAAAGATAGTTGACTGATTTAAAATCTTAAAATCCATAGTGTGAACATTTTTTGAATGTAATTCACCCAAAAAGCCTTTTCCTTGGTATGATTTTGACTCTCTAATTGCAAATAAACTCTCATATGAATCTCTCACCTTCCTCAAGCGTTAGTGTATTCTCAAATTAGGATAAAAGTGTCTGCCAAGTGAATGTACTGTAATGTAAAGTAAACTAAGCATGTTTTCAAAGATAGGGGAGCAAGCACCAGGACTTTAAAGAAAAATAGTTATAGTGTCTCTCATTTCTCAACTGCTCCTTACATCAAGTATCCACTTCTAAAAGATATGACGCTCATCAAAGTATTCTTAAATAGTAGCGATCACCAGACCTGGTCATGAAAATCGGCCTTCCTAGTCTTGTTTAATACCTTCTCTAATTTTTCAGAGGTCCCCAAATGGCTGGAGTGTTTTGTAAGGATAAGGGGCCAACATTTTAGATGCAGGATGGAGATAAACACAGCAGGACAATAGAGGAGGGTTTTTACCACTCTTCTATATTGTCCAGTGCTCTTCAATGTTCAGGGTTTGAGGTTTCTTTATTGGAACCAGCAGCTGTGTACATGTACACAGTGTGATGTAACAACATCTTTCCATGGTCCACGCTAACAACATACAACATTCAACAGAGTGCAAGTTACAACAGACAGTAAACAACAGATAAGCACTGAATAGACAACTGGTGTGGAGAAGAGGCAAACCTTGATTATTGTATAGGAGGCAGTTAGCAGTATTGAATAAAGGAATGACAGAAACAATTGTATAAATAGAACAAACATCATTAGAACAGTAGTGTGAATGGCCTGTACAGTAAGTCAGTAATCTGAGGCAGGACAATAAGTAGACAATACAGAAGTGTGACATAAAAGTTGGATATGTATGTAAACTCACATGTAAATATCACATTGGTGGAGATGGGAAAAAACCTAAATAAAGAGAAAATCAGTCTTGCTTCTGTACATGTTAGCAGTCCTGCTGTTCCAGTCAGTTGAAAAGCACTTACCTCCCCTCAAATGTGTGTAATTATTTTTCATTAATATTTATTCTTTATGTATATGAAAGGTCACAATCTTAGAATATACTATTTTATATCGCAGTATTTAACTAACATTAGACTGGTGGCAAACGCATTGTCCTTCCCAGCCTGACAAGTTTTAATTAGCTGCAACATCAGCTTGGTAGCTTAGCATTTTGAACTCCACATAAGCCCCATTCAGATGAGAATACATTTACATGGGGTCCTGGTGGAATGTAGTCATTATCACCAACCAACAAACATTCAAGGGCTTCAGTAGAAAAGTATCGCTGCTGTATTTATGGGTTGAAACCAGCTTTGACCTGATTTATCCCTGACAGTGGAGACCTCATTGCATTTTTTTCATCTGAATATGATTTCCATGTATACATAATTTACTGAAGCTTTTTTATTGTATAACGCAACCACAGCTTCAGGACACAGACTGACTCCGAATGCCCAGGTTCATTCTGAAACCCACAACTGACATGTACTGAGATGAACTGACATTCAAAGGACTTTAACTCCGCTCTCTAATCCTCTGAGGACGGCAGGTATTTCTTATCTAAGTCATCTCAAATGACCTTTTTGTATTTAGGAGGTTGAAACCTTGCTTCATCTGAATTTATTTTTGATTTCTTTACTTTGTTTTCGATCAAACAGAACAGCTGATAAATATTAAACAGAGAAACAAATGCTGTTTGATGCAAATATTTGATTTAGTCTTTCAACATGGTGGGGCCTGCCATATGAAAATAATAGGTGAGGCATTTTGAGTCTAAATCCAATGTTGATGAAATCAGTGCAGCTCAAGGACATCCCCCCAATGACCATAACCTCAGTCAGCACTGTACATACAAGCAGCTGCATAACTCATGACAATCCATTAAAATCAGGCCTTTCCACACAGAAGTAATTAGTTGCATCAGTTGCGTCCCCACTGCTCTTGCTTATGTAGGCATTGTGTTCCTTATATGGAACAACCCATCAGCAAACTGCTGTCAGTCCACATTTCTTTAGTAATTTACATACTAATATCTAATATAACTTTATTTCTCCTTTCTATTACTTACAGAAATTCTTCATTTAAGCTTAGAAACTCAAGTGACGACTTTTATAAAAGGGTGAAGAAATAAATAGTTTATTATGAATTATAATTGTAGTAAACAATTTGTAGATGAAGAGACGTACTGAATTCTTTTAAAAATGTGATTAATTTACACTCAATTCAACTTTTTAAATCAATTAAAATATAATAAACAGCTTCCGTGGTAGTGGAATATCCCAATTCCTCAAAACTGTCTAACCCATTTCTCTCTCACTCCAGCTTTGATCATGTATCTTATTTGGTCTTATACCTCACCTGTGTTGTGACTGTAGCACAGAGTAATCCTTTTTCCTCCAGGATCAATAACCTTTTAAGATTGTGATTCTGATTTTAATTGTATGGTGTTACTTTGGTTTAATATGCCATTTTTTTAATAGATTATTCTGTGTTAATTGATTCCATTCAGATTTTAGAACTGGAATTGTATGATTTTAAATACTGAATACACAGAAGTTTGTTTTTTTGAAAGACATTCTACCCAGGTAGACAATAATAGCCCATTTTTTTTCACACTATCTACATTATCCTGCTGAGCACTTGTTGCTAAGTAACAACAAGGTCGGTTTTGAAGCTACTTCTACTTTTTAGATGGAAGAACATTGCCAGTATTAAAGACCGGAGTAGCACAGGGTGAATTGATTGGTTGAACTGCATTGAATGTACGTTTAACAAGTTTAATTTAAAAAGCTTTCAAAAGTTGTAAACATCTGCAGATTTTCTACTGGGAGCAATCAAGAAACAAGAAATGTTATAAGATTTGCAACAAAACCTTAGAGGGCAAGGAGAGGGCAAAAATATTTGTAATTCTTCATGAATGTAAATAAGACAGCTTCAAATAATTGAACAAAAAATATGTTAGAAATACGAAATTAGATATAATATGAGGGCGGCATGGTGGCGCAGGGGTTAGCACTGTTGCCTCCCAGCAAGAAGGTCCTAGGTACTACTACTGGGTCGGAAGTTTGTATGTTCTCCAGTTTTCTCCCACCACCAAAAAACATGCGTGATTGGGAGCAGGTTAATTGAGAATGCTAAATTGCCCCTCGGTGTGAGTGTGTGGCCCTGTGACGTGCTGGCGACTATCCAGGGTGTACCCCGCCTTCAACCCATAGTAGCTGGGATAGGCTTCAGTCCCCTCCCCGACCCCAATTGCTGGATAAAAAGGTAGAAAATGGATGGATGGATATAATATGTGGCATTGAAATAAGCAGTGATGATTTGATTTTCATTACATTTCAACTTACAAACTGAAAATATGAATTGCATTTTATGTACCATGTACCATGCTCTGTCTGAATGGAACTGTGTGGCTTTCATTTTTCTATTACTTTTTCTTTTATTGATGTACATTTTACACGTGTTTTTCTATGTGTTGTACTTTTTTCTTTACTCTAATATAAAAGAGAAGAATAATTAAGATTGTTTGTAAAAATGATAAATAATTACAATAAAAAATAAGATTTAGAGGCTAACTATACTAACCCTTAAAGTGCTTTGCTTGGCGGACCTGCAGTACGGGGCTCCTCCCATGACTTGCACTTAAAGGGACTTTAGTCTACATAATTCATCTCTTTTCTGAAGCTTACTTACAACATTTTTCCTGAGAAAGAAATATCTTTTCTCCCATGAAATAACCCATTATATATAAATATATTTCAAGACCAATATGTGTAAACAAACCCTTTTGGGATTGGGTATATAAACAATGCGATTTTAAATTAAATTAAAATTTACATGTGGTAATATTTTAATATAATATGTTTCTGAAGTATGACAGCTAAAAGGTACTTAATAATTAATTATATACTGTAATTATCCAATTATAGAATTTCTTTTGCCATATTAATTAAATTTTATATCATTAATTCAGAATTATCTCCAGTCCTGCCAATTATATTGGACACATCTAACAAACCATTTTCCTATTCATTATTACATTTGTGATTTTTGATAGTGTATATAAACTCTATACATTAAATAAGCTACAAATAAATATAAAATGATTAAAGAGCATTTTATTTCAACTGGGGAACCATTATTACAGACATATTTTGTAAATGCATAGTTATATTATGATAGTATTCAAATAGATTTTTGTTCCTCAGTTTTCATATTTGGGATGATTTGTAATGTTTCCTTATGACATCCGAATTTTATTTTAAAACTGGGAATGTACTTTTCCATGATGATAACTTTAATACAACAGTAGTTGCTGAATCAAGCAGCTCGAGATCCCTGCTGAACAAAGCAAAGCACAGGAAGCTTTCACACATTTCTTAAAGACTCATGTTGCAATAAACCACTTTTGTGTAAATAAAAAAAAAACTCAAAAACACCTTCCCATAAAACTCAGCAGGTCTGAATGCACTCATGATTGTAATAGCACTCACATATGGTGCAGTTTCCACGGGAACATTCTTTAACTGAGATGAAAACAGCTCTCAGGGGCAAAAGAACAAACAGGACAATTAAAACAAAGCTGTAAATGCGATTATAGGGTTCTAACTGTGATCAGCTTACCTTCCTAAATTGCCAAGAAGCAAGCATTTAAATTCGTTTGATGGAGATCATGAACTGCTATCTATCTGTCATGTTCAGTTGTATAAATTTCAGCATAGCAATTCATGTGAGTTTCGTGCAATTTCCAGTTTGTCTTGAAAGACTTAAAATACCAAATGCTGTTTTGGGGCAGTTTTAGACACACCTGATCCCTCCAACCTGCTAATTAACCAGCCTCTTCGGATTCAAAATGTGCATTTTAGTCTAGAAATAATTTTTAAATGCAGAGTGCCGAGGGGTCCTTTGGGCCACTGATCTTTCAGAGTGATTCACACTTTACACGATGGGAACTCTATTAGTTTCTTTTGGAATTTCTGGAAGTCTGAATGATGTAGAAAAGACTCAGACACCTGAAGACTATAAAAAAATACATTCACAGATGTACCTGCTGATCTCAGTTTAGTTTTAAATTTTAACATTGTTTGGTTTAGGAAATTTCCCATGAAATGTGTGAAGTGAAGCCATGTTTATCTATTCGTATGATCATCGCAAAATCATATAAATGAGATAAAATATTTTTTTACAATGAGGGGATTAAAACGACTATTATAAGTAAACAGGGGGTAAAACCAATTGTAGCAGACATAGAATTCTCAGTAGTTCAGCTGTGGTGTTTTATGGTTGTCACTAAAAGCACACGGTATGACATGAGTCATTTCCAGCTGGAAAGATTCAGGTTTCACTCGGGTTAAGCGTGATTGATGAGGGCCTGTGTCCTTTAACTACATACCATATTTCTTTGCTTTCTCATTCTCGCTTTTCACATCCACCCACACATTAACTATGTCTTGTTTAGAGGAAGATGTAACAATCCTTTCAATAATATTTAAAGACAAGCAGTGGTTTCCTCACATAAGGAGTCAAATCCACAGAGCACATTAGCGTTGCTATCCTGCATTTACTACCGTACAGGAACAATCGGCGTGATTACTAGTGGGCGTTGATAGGTATTAACATTGCAGATTTTGGTTTGTATTCTAATGAGGCCTTCCTGTGGTTTAATCAATAACCTGGTGCGTTTAATCAGCGGCCTGATGGATTCTCAGCATCAAACCCATTCATCAAGTCAATTAGTCATTTATCACACATGTAGCAATGCTGAGGCTTTCCTTCACCAAAATCAGTACAATTAGAAATGCATATGTGCTGATATGGGATCCATATGAGATCACTCTTTTTGAGAACCATGACACCAGATAACATCAGAAAACAGAATTTACCTAAAAGTAGCAGTGGAAGTTTGTGAAGTTTCACCCGAATTGCAGGATCCCAAATTATACAATTAGACTGACACACTTACATGAAAGATCAGCTCACTGTTTAAAAGAGCTCCAGTTGTTTTGATCGCTGGAATCTTTCCCTCCTGACTTCTTTTGTTCCTCGAGACCCGAGGACTAGCATTTTACTGTAATCCTTGGTGTCCCGAGGCAGACCTCGTTTCATTATTTACCACTGTTGTAATTCATTATTCAAACTGTATTAGTTACATCTAAATGAATTACATTGAGTCTAACACAGGCATTCCTGATGCACGGAAAGATCCTGTAAAGTATGAGTGCAATGGAGGCGGCAGAACCCTCCCACAAATTCATCAATGATTCATGAAACTAACAAAGCCTCGAAGAAGGCATGGTTATAAAACAGGGGTCGCAGAGGGAAATATTGAATGCTCGGCTGGTGCTGGTCGGTTGCGAATCCAATCCTCTAATGGACATTGTCTTTGCCTTTGGTCCCAATATAGCTATTCACGAACGGATGAAGCTGTTGCCACTTCGCGATAGCAAACCAATTAGTTACTAAAATCATGGCATCACATGGACTGTACAGCATAAGAGTATAATCATATATGACCATGAAAGGTCCTGTACCACTGCTCACAACTTAATCTGTTCGGCTCATTCTCCACAATTAAGACATCCCTTTCTATATCTCAAGTTCCTTCACAATAGTCTTACATGTTGCCTAATAACTAATTCGTTTTTTTACATATTTCATGCGTTTTGTGTTTTGTCAACACAGCCATATGCAAAATGGCCTGTGAAGATAAGCAAATATCCCCAACTGAAATATATATAAATGACCCCTAACTGTATATATATAATGTATGGTATAAAGCTTTAGGCACCTATGAAAATTGTTTGAATCTGTTTATATCAGCAGAAGAATTCTTTCTGTCAGCAAAAACACAAGTGAACATTGGAATAAACTCAAACAAACAAGAAAGCAGTAAAAGTGTAGCAAAATTTCCTTTATTCTAAAAAGAACTAGATATTTTGTGAGCAGGTTAGAAGAACAAAGGTTTCAGATTTCTGCTCAGTGCTTCCAGTCAATGTGCAGATTTATAAAATTCCATAAGCAGCGCACCAAATTTAATCTAATGAAGTAAAATCAGCCAAAACAGGTATTTGTTTGTAGCTAAAATCAATGTTAGACTGAGGAAAGATGTCTGAAAAAGGTCAGGGGAAGGCTTGGCCACACATAAAACCCTTCTTTACTGTATTAATGTTAATTGTATTTAGTAATAAATGTAGTAATATTTGAAAACTAAATTAACACTACTGTCCAGTAATAAACAGGTTTTAAGTATCATTTTCCCAGGTGGCCAGATATTTGCAAAGTACTCTCTCTCTCTCTCTCTCTCTCTCTCTCTCTCTCTCTCTCTCTCTTAACATAGTGACTTTGATATTTGCATCACACACTTTGGATCCAAGAAATGGACATAATTCACACAAATGCATCCATCTCTCTCTCATCCATCTCTCCCTCTCTCTCTCTCTCTCTCTATCTCTCTCTCTGTCTCTCTCTCTCTGTCTCTCTCTCTCTTCCCTCCCTCTCTCTCTCTCTCTCTCTGTCTCTCCCTCTCTCTCTCTCTCTCTCTCTCTCTCTCTTTCTCTCTCTCTCTCTCTCTCTCTCTCTCTGAACTAAGCCTAAACCAAATCTCTGTGGA
>JBBKCR010000122.1:22691763-22706738 GCA_037577295.1 Ladigesia roloffi | reverse complement strand
TTTGTATGTACTGAAGAGGCCACCTTGAAAATCTGGGACTAAAACTTGTAAATAAACCAAAAAATAAACCAAAAAAAGAGAAATAACATTTTAAAAAGGACATATTTAAGATTCTGCACTAGTTCTTGGTCCGTATTCAAATAAGTGACATTGACCATGTTAAGCCCTTTTTCCAAAAAAAGGTCAGATTTTCAATCTTACATATTCAGCTGAAGTGCATGTTCTGACCACCCTCAGGTGGATCTGATTTACTCAAGGCTTTTGCTCTAATGTGTGGAGTCCGTGTCAGGTGGAGTGCCTGTGATCAAAGCCAAAGTGAGATGCATCAAATGCAAAGAAATTCAGAAATTCATGTTAATATTCTAATTTAACTTAATATTTGTAAACTAAGTTGACAATAACAACTGTTTGTTTTTCCTTTGTTTATTATATCTCCCCATTTGTTTGCCTGTAGAAACAAATTCAGTATAAACCAATGTAGACCAAGTCTGAAATATTACATAATCATTCTAAAATCACATTAGTGTGGGCCTCAAGGCATGTACAAGAGCAACTAGAGTGCATATATACTGTGAAATGAATTTGCAAATGTTACAAGGGGCTTTAGTCTTTGATAATATTGACTGTGTGCGTGCAACGCAGTGTGCATGGAATGAAGGATCATATTACCTAAGACAGATGGAGCAGTGGTATGCAGCATGTTTGAGTGGGTGTACATGTAGATTTTCATGGACATGCCTGTGTGCGTGCATATGTGTTACACTGAACAAAAGTTACATTGAATTACATCGAAGCAACACTTGCAATCCAGATGCTGAACATTTCCTGGCTTTGCCCCCCTTGTCATCACTGAGTCAATATTAGAGAAACCATTTTTTTCTTCAGACGGCTTGAAATTCACCATATCTGTACACATGCATCATCGTTTCAGCTTTGTCTTTGTTTAGCTGGCTCTGACGTGTCTTGGCAGTAGCACAAAAATAAGCTTTTGCCCCACAGCAATCTGTGTTGCGCTAGACCTTGGGGCCGCATATGGTGCTTTGTGATCCATTATAGACAGGCAGATGGAGAGAGACCTTACTCGTAGGAAGGCATAGCCGCTCTTTTCCCATACCTCATGTAGCTGTGCACTGAAAAAGCCTGTCTTGAAGGTTGCCCTGACCTTCGCTTTCAAGTGGCCTGACATCCCTTCCTTTCTTCCCTTCTTTTCTCTCTTTCCTTGTGAACGTGGCCACACCACATGTCATGGCTTGATAGGTCCCATTCAAATTGACTGGGATGAAGTGTCTGAGGTAAAAAAATAGCCCAAAAATGTAGATAGAGGGAAAAGAATGGGAGAAGAAAGGGAGTGATGTAGTGGTAGCCAGAGGGAGAGAAAGAGAGCAAATGGGCAAATGGGAGGTTGTGGGTGACAGCCAATTACACAGAACAGGATCAGATTGTGTGTGGCCTAGGTGACATCATGCCATTGAGAGATGGGTGTCCCCTGATGGCCGGCTACAAAAGAGACAAACCAGTTTCTGAAGTCATCCAAAGAGGATCAGGAACGCCGCACTACTTCAGTGATTACCAGTCTGGCATATTTTAGTGCTTTCCATGCCTCACAGTGAATAAAACCTAGGTCCAGAAAAGATTCTACATCTTAGGAATTTTATGCAAGTTATCTTAATTAAAAAAATGTTTCTCCTGATTTATTGCACATCTCCTTTTTAAAATGTATATATAAATAAAAGTATTTAAGCTTCAAAACTCTCTTTCGCACACTTGGTATGGAGCTACTGTTGTTCCAAATGTCATCCCTATTAAACAAGTTTCAGGAAATCAATTAAAATGCTGATAATGTACCACATTATCACACCAAACAATGTTGTCAAACAGAAGGTAATAAGATACATAGACGCAAACAATGGTTGGTCTGTTGGACAGCTGTGAAGGAGGCCCTCCTGACTGATTCTGTATGAGGTTGGTAATCTATTCATTTATTTTGTCATTCACCTGAGCAAACCAAACCTCTACCTACTGCCAGAAGTCTGATGTGTTGTTTTACTTAACATGCTTAGGAACTTCCTTTAAAGGGAAAGCTTTTAATTTAACACTCAAGATCAACCACTGAGTGATGTATGATGCAACATTTCAAGCCAAAATTGTATTATAAAATAATGTACCAACTTCAGGGGTCATGTTCTTAAGCTTTTACTGTACTTTTCACCAAGCTAAATGCTTTAGACGTCTGGTTACTCTCACTACTGCTATGAACAATTCTGAAATCACACATTTCTCATTAATGCCACATTCAATTGTTCTAAACAACTGTATGTCCATCTTTATGGAGCAATTAGATCAATGGAATTATGTCTCCTTTCTAAGATCTATTATTTGGGCTTCATTGGCAGGGTGGACATTTGTTTCTTAGCCAAAATCTCCACAGGTGGGTGAGCTGCTCCATAGTGGGAGGTGCCCAAAAGCTATACACCCAAATTGACCCACAAACAGTTCCTGCTAAAGAAGGTCTTGAACAATGACCACATGAAGGACCATTATCATACAGGCTGACCAAGAGGGCACTTGTACAGTGTGATGGCAGAAGGACGAGGGCTCATGCCCCCTGTGGAATCCATCTGTGCATGTGCCTGCTCCAGAACCAGCATTTCAAACCACTGCTGTTCGTCTGCTCCTCTCGCTCTGTTTCTGTCTGTTTCCCTCGCTCCATATCTCTTTCTCTGTCCTCCCTTTGTTGCCTTTTCCTTCAGTTCTCCCTCTCTTCCCATGTCTTGTTTCTTGTCCCTCAGCCCCTGAGAAGTTTCATGAAATGCTTGGCAGGCGAAGTGAGAGTCTAATCCTACTGTTGACAAGACCGTTGGGAATCTGACTGTGTGTGTGCGTGTACGCGTGTGTGTTTCTGTCACTCTGTCTATTATGAGCCTCACAGCAAACATTACTCTTTTTCTAAGAGACATCTTTCTATACCCCCACCTCCTCCTATTTCCTCTCTCTCTTCAGGACAGAAGAAGGGAGAGAGAAGAAGACTGGACACTAATGTCTGATTCTGAAGCGTGACTGCAGCAAGGATCTCCGTTTGCTTGGTACAGGCACTACACACTGAGTAGTAAATCATGTTAGGAAGAGCTGTCACTAGAAAGATTTTAGCACAGGGAGCATGAAGCTTGAATCTATACCACAGATACCAAAGCCAATGAGGAGAAAACAAAACTGAGCGTGATCTACAATAGCTACTCCCACTGGCTTATTTATTGGAAGCAACTATCAGACAGAACCATCTTGCTGATGACAATTACAGACTAGATTCCATCTGTTGATGTATACCTCGTGTTAGTCCCACTCTAGTCCTCCAACAGTGATCCCAGTGGACCCTTTTCCATAGTATACAGGAACCGTGCTGTACCTAGGATGCAGTGCAATGGTATGGAACTTGCAGCACACTTTGATTTTCCATTGTATCTCAGTCTGGTGGCTGTGGTTCTGATACAATACTCTCCACCCAATTTGTGGCCGATCTACATCCAGGCAGTACAAGCAGAAAGAGTTTCTGTCAAAGCTGCTTTTGTTATTGTGTCCTTTTATTATTTATAGCCTTATTTGAGTTTTAAATTTTTTCCTCAGCCTTCTTTAGCCCTGCAACAAACACCTAACCCAGCTTACTGCCTAACAGCATTAAAACTACATCTTTCCATACTGCAAAGACAGTTTGACCAATTAAACAACAGTCATGCAGTCAGCTCAGCTGCGGCCCGCTTTGTCCCAACCATTGAGCAGGACCATGATTACACAGGTACGGCTTGACCATTAGTTGAAAAAAACATTTGTTTATGTTATGACATGGCTCCTTGTGCCAACAGAATAGAGCTATAGGATATTTTTCCTCTCAATGTACCGGCAACATTGCTGTTACTGATACATTTATACCAGTGCTGTAAATACACTACCACACCACCACTGCATCAGTGTAACTGCTGCTCTGAGACTGGTACACCAGTGAGATAATATCTGGTCAGCATTCCTTAGGTCAGACATGACTAGTGATGAATAGGATAGATATGAGTGGCAGTTCTACATCTATAGTGTGAAAATACAAGATAAGTGCAGCCAAAGGATGGAGGTAAAAAATAGGGGCTTCTAGTAAAGTAAATGAGCACATGTTTATGCATATGTTTAGATTTAAAGCTTAAGTCTCTCCTAAGGTGATGGTGAATGGACACAACATACGTGAACTTTTCCTTTCAAAATAAGTGAGCAATTTGAGATCATCAAAAACATTAAATACCATCATTTTCTACGCCACGTTACATTGTTTTTGTGGAATTTTCTTCACAAACTCTTCAAAGCCTAATTGGCTCAAGTGGCAGAAAAGCGTAATGTATAGAAGCGTGCGTTACTTATTAAGAACCAGCTGCTTTTGCATGCTTTGCGTCTTTGCTGAATTGTTAATTACACAGAGATAGAGGATGGAGTGCCATTCCTTTGATGGCAAGAAACCAATAAATGCAACACAGCACTTCAAATTTGCTCAAGTGCTGCAAATAAAAATGTGCTGCAGATGCCTAATTTTTTTTTTTTTAAGGAACTGATAACAAGGCAAATTATTTTTCAAAGAGATTCATTGATTTTTTAATGTCTTCACAACCGACATTGAACAGTTGCATCATAGTAATGACTCAATCAGCTTTTGTGAAAAAAAAAGAAAGTCATGGCTTTAGGGACAAACAGTTTCCGCAAAAGGTCAAAGAAATTCCCTTTTTAGTTCTTTTACCTGCTGCCTCCAATCTAACACCCTGTTCTTGTCCACTATAAACTCAAACATATTTCACTGTATAACTGATCAATGCTTCTTTATACAAATTATTATTTTGGCTTTGAGTACATGTCTGCTGTGTGTAGGCTGAATTTACAGCCTATAGCAACTTAGCTCTCCTTATTATACTATACAATTTTTTAAATTAGTTTTAATGATTATTACACCCAGATAATGTGGATAGTGTAGTCAGTCTTCAGCTCATTTACATAAATCAGTCTTAAAGGCATAGTAATAAAAAGGTTCTGTTTAAGCCAAGGGCTACAGACCAAGTAAATATAAAGTGCACCTCAAGAGATGAAAAAGAAAATATATGAAAATGTTGAATAACAGGCCCATAATATAATGTTTTTCCCTGTTACTGTTAATTCCATTGCTAATTAAAGCAATATGCCACACAAGCTCTATGTTATGCTTAATATCACCTTTTAGCTATAGTAAAAGCACAGTGATGGAAGGTCTCATGCATCTTATTGTTTTTAACAGTGATTAATTCTTAATTAAGATCTATAAATAATATTTTACTTCTAATGCTACAGCATACTGTTTGTAAATTGTAGATCATGTATGCCAACATGTACTCAATGCCAAATTAATAATTTGGATAAAAAAGCATTGATCAGTTATACAGTGAAATATGTTTGAGTTTATATTGGACAAGAACAGGGTGTTAGATTGGAGGCAGCAGGTAAAAGAACTAAAAAGTGTGTCGTTCTGGGGGCAGGTAGGGAGGGGTGGGAGTGTGCTGTTGGGATTAAATTACCTGGTCGTAGCTGGGGGCAGTGTTGACGGGATTTCGCACCAGCCCAACATTACCATTGGTCCACTAGGCAAATGCGTATATGCCCAACAGCCAGTCCAGTACTGGATGCCAAGCAACATAGTATTTAATTTTTCAAGAAAATAGAAATAAGTTTGCATCTTTTTATCAATATTTGGCCCCACTTAAAATCCAACTTCAGGAGTCTCTGATCGCAGGGCCAACACCCTGAACACTAGGCTATCTGGATGCCCAAAGTTGATGGATTCACACTTGCGGATAAATTGCAACAGAGCAGTTGTTTCAGATTCGAATCCTCTAATTAAGGACGTAGTTATAACAGTTGTAGTTGCAACAGTGTGTTTTCTCCTATGTAGTTTGTTTTCTGATAGTCAAAAGCACACTTTATGTGAATAATTACATAATAATATTACTTACATCTGCATATGATGAGCCAGCATTTAGTTATTGGTATTATTGTAAATGTAGTTTTAAAGAACGTTTAGACTATACTGAAAAGTTATGGTACTGGCATGTCAAGAAGTATTTAATTTGAATCTAATTAAATGAATTGATATGTTCTATTATAATATCAAATAGCAGGTTCTGGGTCAACAAGCTGCAATTTTACTGAATCTACATAAGAATTACTCAGGATCTGTCCACCTATTTTACAGGGTAACGTCCTGTGGAATATTTGGGTTGGAGCATGATGTTCTGTAAAAAGAATGATGTCAATCTGTAATTTACAGCTTTAAATAAAAAATATATATATTAAAATATTTATCTTGTTGCATTCTCAATGAAACAAGAAATGATAAAAGTAAACAAATGAAAAGATAATAAAAATAAATATAGACAATAAATATAGTGCAACAGAATGACAAGAACAAGAACATTTGCACAGTGAATAACAGTGTAACACTGATGTGTGACATTGATGTATGTAAAGACAGAAATGATAGAATTTGAAGTTGATTATCTGCCCCATTGAAAATCCATCTCTATCTGTGAATACCCCACCTGAAGTTATGTTGTTATTCCATGACTTGTTAATGTGCTACTACATCTTATATAAAGAGTGGCTCAGCCAATCAGATTTTAAAACAGTAACTATAATGTCCTTATATTCTTCCCTAAATCTGTTCTAAATTACAGGTAATAAATGCAAAACATATAGTACATGCAGTTAAGAAGATAAAAGTTCTGGTCAGAACATGATTTAAAGTATTATATATATTTAATATATGTAAGAGATTGTTTAGCGTTATTTACACGTTAGTTACACATTCTTTAAAGTGATGAAGTATGTGGTAAGCCCTAAGGCAAGACAATGAAATATTAACAAAGATTATATCAGCTGATGAGATTTTAAAGAGTGCCTTGACTGTTGTGTGTGTATGTGTGTGTCTGTGTTTGTGTGTATGTTTTCTACTGTACCACTAAGACACCATCGCTTAAGTTATCCTCAGTGTCTAGACACTCTAAGTATAGCACAATCTGACGTTGTACTGATTCCTATCGCTCCACAGCTCCCCTGGGCCCAACTTAACAAAACGACAGAAATATTTCTCCCACCGCAAAGTCATATTGGTTGGGACTATAATCAGTGGCCCCGGATCACATTTTATGACCTTCACCTCCTCCTTCATGGTCCATGGGCTTTAAAATCTGGACTACCTGTAATTCTTCATTTTCTCCGCAAAGCTTTTCCATGCCCGTAGAAGGGCTTGCCTACAGGGGCAACACAACTGCATTAGAAGGGTTTTAGGAAGCAAATTTTATCTTCTGCAGCGATGTGGAAGTAGATTTATTACTGCCAGAAAGGCAGCATTCTTCTAGCACCCGTTCTTTCTAATCAGCCTATTAATCACATGCATCTCATATAGGCAATGATCATCAATCTGATGAAGCCCACAGGAAATGTATTGCCTTAACGGCTTTGTCATAAGAAACCACCCAACTTCCTCATTGTCTCTCATTGTCTTGTTATGCTGAGTAAAAAGAGCAACTGTTGTTTTATCGCTCCCTGGATTTGTGGTGTGCAGTGAGTTAATAAAATACTACAGAGAGAAGATATACACTCCCTGTATGAATTGTATCAGTGAGAATCATTGCTGCTAATAAGTTCGTTTTAGAAAGGGGGCAACAATATTACCTTTTCCTGGTTATTTTTGGTGAAATGTTGATTTTCAAGTATTCAGATTTGTTAAATAACTCAACCAGACATTAGATTTTAAAAAGGGCTTACATTAAACAGAAACAAACACAAACAAAATATGTCAAAAGAGATAGCAGCATTTACTATTGTGTGTGAAAACATTTGACATGTATTTCTCATTTTTTTATGTTTTTACTATGATTAATGCAGTGCTTATCAAAATGATTGAGGTATGTGAATGGGAGAGATTAATTAATTAATTATTAGCAGAACAAAATACTATATGATAAGATTTAATAACAATATGCCCTAACTAATTAATGATAGCATTACCTGTCTAAAAAACACACACATTTAATATTTCTATTTTTTATTATTTATATGGTGACCTTCTGCACATGGTCACTGAGTTCCATGTCAGTTCAATTCCAGCTTATCCCTAGATAATCTCCAGTGGGCTCACTCATCCACCATCACTGGCCACCATGGCACTTTAAGAACCCTCAATCTTCTTCAACATGCCTTCTGGTGGCCAAGCATGGCTGCTGACACCAAGGAATTCTTCCAGACATGCACTGTGCGCCAAGGCCAAATCAATTAATCAACCATCTCTGGTCATAAATTGCGCTGGACTTTGTCCTCAGCATGCCGGATTCCGAAAGGAAGGACATTATCTTCACCATCGTCAAAACGCTTCTCCAAGATGAACTGAACTGAACTGTTCAAAGAACAAAAACCATCACACCTATCAAGGGTTGAGTTGCTTTCTTGTCATAAGGTCCTGGTGGTCCGTCCAGACCATGGCTTCAGTGCTGAGGGTGAAATGTGTTTTGGAGGGTTTGGTGAGGGCAGTAAGAGGTGCGACAGTTGAACTGAAGCCCCAGATAAAGCGTCCGTTAAAGTTAGCAAAGCCCAGGAAACACTGAATCTGCTTAAGTGTATTAGATAGGTACCAATTACCCACAGCATATATCTTCTGGGGATCCATGGCCACACTTTGGAAGGAGATGACAAAACCAAGAAATGCGTTTGGATGGCACACTTCTCCAGCTTATAGACAACTGATGGGCCAGCAAACTCTTAAGGGCATCCCTGACATGCTGGGTATGTTCTTCAGTGGTTTTGGAGTAGATAAGAATATCATCCAGATAAGCAAAGCACAATCTGCCTAGCATGACATGGAGAACATCATTGATGAATTGTTGAAATACCGCTGGGCTGTTGCAAACTTCAAATGGCATGACCAGGGTCTCATAGTGGCCGGTGAAGGCCGTCTTCCAATTGCGCTCTGTAAGTCCAACTTAGTGACGATGGTGGCACCAGAGAGAATCCAGAATTTGTTGATCCCCCAATAGTCAGATCTCCATTTACTGAAGGTGAAGTGAGGTGAGTGTGGAGGAAGATTTCTTCAGTGTGGTCTGCAAAGAACATGGTGAAAGGACAGGTCTGATAAGTAATGGTGCTAGATGAAAGGGGTCAACCATCTACAGATGTCATTACAGTGGTCGGGAGAGGCGCAATAGGCACAGAGGACTTCTGCGTTGTTCCCTTTCCGCAACAGTCAGGGTGGCGCACCCTATTTGTATGGGTTCCTCAGCTCCTGTTGACTCGGAGGTTGTGCTGGTCTTGGGCTGGAAAATCCCTGGCGGAGGGTACGAGGGGCTGGCCTTGGACGAGAGTGGAGACGCTCAAATTGTTCTGGACTGCTACCTCACTATCAGGATGTTGGAATGAGGCAGGAGTAGCCGGTGTCCTTGTTGGACCCCAGGGCCTCGGTACCCCATTGCGGAAGATAATGAGAAGTGCAATGCGACTCCTGTTTCAGGGAAAGAGTGGTTAGTCAGAAACACTTTGCACTTCCCATCTACATTGTTCCTTTTTTAGGAAAGGGATATTTTAGGTACAGAAAGATGAAGGGGTTTGGACAACTGGAGGGATTTGGACCGCCTCCCGGGACATGGTTTCATGGCAACCAAGTCAAGATATAACTTCTGCAGGTTTGTGAGCTTCTGATACAGGTCCGCTAGATCCACAAAATCAATAGGTATATAAATGAAAAGAGTAGCAGTAGAGGTAGGCTAGCATTGAGCTGACATGAGACTCAATGACTAAGTGTATAGTGTTGCCTTCTACTTGTTTATATACTGAGCTAAGCAACTTCTGGGTTCTCATGCGTGTCACGTGACTGGTGCATGTAACACTTGCTGCCATAACAATGCAATGCAAATTCCCAGCTGTGGGAGTAATTAATGGTTATATTAATATTGTATAGGTCCCCCATGCCACTCTGACCTGTCAACTCATGGACTCTACAAGATCTTAAAAGGTGTCTTGTGATGTCTGGCACCAAGATATTAACAGCAGATATTTTGATTTGTGAGGTGGGTGGTAGTTGCTTAGTGGCTAAAACAGTTGCCTGTGAACCCGATGACCACAAAGTTGCAGATTTGATCTCCCACTTCTATCATTTTGTCTTCGAGGAAGACCATTAGTTGCAACAGGGTGACTGCTTTTGTAACTGTAAGTTGCTCTAGATATAAGCATCAGTCAAGTTTACCTTTACCTATAGATTGTGCTAGTTTGGCCAACATGTCCTACAGATTCTTGATTGGACTCAGATTTGGGGAAATTTTGAGCCCATGTCTAGAGCTCATTTGTTGTGTTCCTTAAACCATTCCCAGACAAAATTTTCTGTGCATCTGGCTGAAAGATCCCACTGGCACCATTTAGTGGTGTATTTGGTATACAATGATGTTTAACTAGGTTGTGCATGTCAAAGTAACATCACAGTAATTACCAGGACTCGAAGGTAACTAGCAGAACATTGCCCAGTGCATCACACTGCCTCCACTGGCATGTGTTTGTCCTATAGTTGATCCTGGTGTCATCCCTTCCTCAGTTAAGTGATGCATACACACCTGGTAATTTTCTTCTTCCATTGTTCTATGATCCAGTTATTACACAGACTTAATGATTGTAGGCACTTTTAGCATGGCAGAGGGCTGTATATGTACTCTGACCTGTCTGTGGCTTTGCAGCCATATACAAAGCAAGATGTGGTGCTCTGTATGTTCTGACACATTTTATCACAACCAGCAATAACCTATTTAGCAATTTGTAGCAGAATTGTTCTGTGGAATCAGACAAGACACGCTATCCGTCATTGCCCATGTGCATCTATGAGCCTTGGGCACCCATGACCCCGTTGCTGGTTCACCAATTGTCCTTCCTTGGACCACTTTTGGTAGTTGCTAATCACTGCATTTTGTGCCTTAAATTATTTTCAAATAAGGTCATGTCATGTAAAGAAAATAATCTTACACTTATAGTGCCTTTTTAGGATGAAAGTCTTTGATAGAAGCTACATGCTGTGTGTATTGATGAATTCAATATGAACATTTCTGAGAGAGCATGCTCACACATTTAAAATGTAATTCAGAAGGTGAATGGTTTATTATTAATTTGTTTCATCAGAAACACAATGAAAAGCAACTCAAGTGTGAAGTATCTTTGCTTGTGTTTGCTTGTTCAAAATGGCAGTTTGTGGTATGAATCTGATTTCCTGTCTTTGTTTTATTAGGTACTTTACATCGAAATGAGTATGGCGACAGCATTGGGAAAGAAATGATGAAGGGCAGATTAAAAGGGAGAAAAGGCCTCTGTTTTGCTTTGCCATTAAAATGTTTCATTGAATGGTTCACTGACTGGCAATATAGTTTGTGTCAGAAGTTTGTTCTTTAATTTTGCAGTGGAGCCACATGGGTAATATGAAATATAGCAAGACATTGTATGTTTTACATGGGGATATGGGATACTATAATTATTACTGAAGTTTCTCTGTGATTTTACCTACATACAAGTCAGTAATTTTAGAGACTGCAGACTTCTGTGTCAGTAAAGATTGGGGCACATTTCAGCTTCTATATAACAAGCAAAATAAATTACCTTGGGTTGAATGAATTCTGTGCAGACTGCCATATTGGCAAATATTACATCATGTTTGGTTGAAAAGGAGTGTTTTCACATTTTTTCTTCAGTTTGGCATACCCCTTACTTGTATTCTCTCTTGCAACAGCAAACTAATGTATGTTGTCCAACTTTACATGTACATTATGTAGAACCACATGTATTTTTGATGTAGTGGTGTTAATAATTGAATTTAGGGTAATTATCCTAACAACGCATAGCATTACTCAAGCTCTTCATGTAAAATAACATAGTAATAAAATAGCACTTAAACCACACCCAAACCTTTTGAGGTGTAGAATATTGCATCATTGCTTCAGTTTAAAACTATTGCAAGATTTAATTTTAGATACATTTAAGAGAAATTTAATTTTAGATACATTTAAGTAGTTTGCCATTTACTTTTGATTTTAGCTTGTCTTTCAGTAGATAAAGAGACAAAAAGTAAAACCATCCAGAATAAAAAAATGTATACAGCATTAGTATATCATGTAGGTTCAAGATGGTGAGAATAATGAACAACTACTTCTTTAACGGCATATACAATGATACAGAAATATCTATTTAAAAATAGCAAGATGTGTTTCCCATTCTATCAGTTATTAGGACAACTCTTAAACTGTTCACATATGGAGGGTTACTGTTTTAGTCTAAAGGGTAGACAAAGTATTCCAGACCCTTGAATTGTGACTATCAGGAATGTATTGCGTCTGTCCTGAAAACAAAGAAATCATGTAATCCATCACAAGACTAAGCACCTTGCGGAGGAGAAAGGAAAGAGAATGGATGTGAAGTCAAGTCATGATTGAGGACACATGTGAATGACCATGGAAAAAGCTACATCCCCATAGCTGAGCCGAACAAGGCTTTATTTTTCAGGTGCAGCCGAGACTGACCACCATTTATTTGTAGCCCGGATAGCTGCCACTAGTGAGGCAATTTCCAGCGGGAGCCGGTAATGGGCATGAACCTTTATTTTGGTGTCAAGAACTTTAAATACACCAGAGCTGTGAACATTCTGAGCTCCATTTTCACCCCTACACAATGAGTCCATGGCCCAGTTCTTAAGCTGCCGCTGGTCGTCAATAGCTCAGGAAATGAACAGGCTTGGGGCTTTTAATTAGCTAGAGAAAGACTGATGGGGAGATGAGGTGCTCTAATTGAGAATATAAAGCCGACACAAACAGCCATACACAGACACCAGACACACACACACACACACACACACACACACACACACACACACACGCTTGCACTTGCATGCACACACAAAGCATACAGTCTCTTTGATGCAGGAAACAGAAAGATGGGAAGAATGAAAGGCAGAAAAAGTCAGACTGTTCTGAAGCTGAGTAAAGCATCTCTAGTCCCAAGCCAGTGCATGAATAAGAGTTGTGTCCGCATAATGGAATTAAGACCACAGCGGCTGGTCCCCATTCATTCACACTGACATTACAAAGAGAGATTTTTGAATGAGGCACCATGTCAGGGCAGCCAAGCAAAATAGAGTCTATTTAAATATTATCAGTACTATAGAGAGAGTAACTGTTATTTGTAAAGGGGTAGGGTAAAATACTATATACCCAAACAAGCATTACAAGTTGACAAAATGCACAAATACACATGCATGAAAAATGTTAAGCATTGGTCCCTTAAAAACGAAAGAATTTAAAAGAATGAAAACTCACTGTTTTCTCTTCAACCTCCCAACACGGGCCTCTCTCTGTTTACTCTGCTATGATCCAATCAAATGCTTCAATCACAGCCTGTTAACCCAGCCATCACAGAGGAAGCAGAAGCATGCCGATATCTACTTTCAAAATATTTGTATGGTCGTCAAGATCCCTCCAGTTTCTCGTTCATAAGAGAGAGAGAGCAAGAGAGAGAGAGAGAGAGAGAGAGAGAGAGAGAGAGAGAGAGAGTGTGTGTGTGTGAGAAAGAGAGAGAGAGAGAGAGAGAGAGAGAGAAAGAGAGAGAGAGAGAGAGAGAGAACAAAATGCTGTTTGAAGAAGTTTAATTCTCTTTTTAAAGATGCTCTTCAGGCATCCGCCTCCCACCCCTTCTCTCCCACTTTCCCAAAACAACAGAGAGAATTGCCACCATGAATAAAACATCAGTGTATCTGGGTAAGTGTTTGGAGACTTATCACTTTTTTTATATTCTCATTAAAAATAAAAAAAAGTTTTTTTTTGATGGGAGAGGACCTGGGGGTGTGCTGGATTCTAAGTATTGGCTTAGCCTGTATGTTGCCGGATCGCCCAGCAGGTGTTTTGTTAAGTGAACATGTGGGTTATTCTTGTTAAACTTAAAGGCAGGTTGTGAAACACTGCAATATGTCATTTCTCCATTGAAATCCCATGTTGTGCTTCCATACAGTATATGCTACAGTCTGCAAACAGATGCCTGCAGCCTTATATAAGTGTGTTGTGCTCTTGACACTCAGTCAGAATCCACTAGGAGTTACACTACCCTGTGAAAGCCTGAGTCAATGTGTTCTATAATATAAAACAAGTTGCAGTGACAGTGACTGTAAAACATATTGAGAATCGGTTTATCCTGCAACTTCACAAGCTTCAGATACTAAATAGGAAGCTTTAGGGAATGAATGTCCCTGAATGCCCAATAATTAGATAATTATGTAGTTATACAGAGCATTGAGACTGAAATTTTATTACATTTTGCTACCAGAATGTTTCAACAGTGCAGAGGAACTTGACTGGATTGCAGTTCTGACCTCAACCCCATCCAGCAGCTTGGGGAAAACTAGAGACAGCGAGCCAGGCCTTCTGGTTCAATAAAAATCCCTGATTTCATAAATAGATATAGATGCTTTACACTTTATACTTTACCAGTGTATCTTGTTACTATGTAGTAATTATCAAAACTTATAATAATTGATATTTTATATATAATAAATGTATCTATAAAAAAAAATTCTTTTAGAATGGCAGTGTACAAGGCTCTTTTTGCATCTGCTCCCTATTTTTTTTTCTGTGCTGTGTTCATGCAGAGCTAGATTTCTGCTTGTGTGATGTAGTGTGCCGTCAGTGCAGGGACAAGCTCAGTATTGAGGGGGACAGCAAATGCCTCAGAGAGCTCACTAAGAGAGGCTCAATAGCCCTCTGGGGAATATGTGTGAGTGAGATGAGGGAAAAGAGAGAGAGAGAAAGAGAGAGAGAGAGAGAGAGAGAGAGAGAGAGTCAGAGACAGATAGATAGATAGATAGATAGATAGATAGATAGATAGATAGATAGATAGATAGATAGATAGATAGATAG
>JBBKCR010000122.1:22632664-22652924 GCA_037577295.1 Ladigesia roloffi | reverse complement strand
TATGGCATTTTCTTCAGGAGGTTCAGTTATTTAAGGGGCAAATTTAAAAAATAAGGGAAAATTTCAGTAGTTTTACCTCTTAATCAGACTTAATCTGTGCACTTTTCCACTTAATTTTCCTTTCTTCACTGGAAATTAAGGTAAAAACTAAGGTTATATTAGGGGTAAAATTAAGGGGTTTGGTTTCGTAGTGTATAAGGAGCACCTACATCCTGGTACTGTCATCCATGTAACAAATAATGAACTAATGAAATCACAGAACATGAGAAATTCTTTTAATTTTAATTTGTCACCTGGTGGATGCTTGAAGGCAGGTGTTGTTACCTTTTCAAATCAATTCCCTAGAAAAGTGTTTTTCTAAATACGGCAAAACAACAGCAGTTTAATTTAATTTACTTTTGTTTTATTTTACATTATTGCTAGGGACAGGTACTAGGTAGGGACCTGATACCTGATACTACACCCTTGACTGACACGCCTACTTCCAGTCAAGAATTTCATCAGAATGATCCACACAAACAATAAACAGAAACAACTACAAACTAGTGGCAGATGTTATGAATAATGTGGTGCAAGGTTTGTTTTTTAAATAAGGAATTGGTCTAAAATTACAGTATAATTTCTTGTTATAACATGTGTTACTTCTGTTTTTTTTATGCCTCTAAAAGAACTATATAAATATTCATTCAATAAATAAAATTTCTTCTATACAGATCTACATTTCTCTTCATATTATTTGCATGTGCTACCTAAATCAGTTAGCGTGTGCTACCTATGATAGCTGACTGTGTGACTTGAATCTGTCCAGTTCAGCGCACATAGTCCTAGATATTTCAAAGCATCTAATCATACTAATTTGAAACTGCTTAATAAACATCCTCATGCAAGGTCCAGTCTCACTTAAACAGGCCAGACTTCCAAATGAGCTTCTTTGAACTGTTTCTACTGGTTCATTTCTAGGTTTCCAAATACTATTAGTAATTAAGCATTTGAAGAACAAATGTCTTGTTCAAAAGCAAGCTTAAACTTGATGTTTATTGTGACTGGCCATTTCTAAATCAAACAATAAAATGATTCATTGGAATAGTGGATGTTTGAGTAATGAGTGATTTGTAATAGATTAAAACTACCTCACTGGCAATGGCTGAAAGTTAGTCAACACTGTCATGATGCCAACACTGGATTTCGAGAATAAAATGTTTTTTTTTTATTGGTGGTAAAAACACATCTGGCCATTCTTCACATGACTACAAATTCAACATGTATCTTGATTTAAGACTACATATGAAAGTGGCTCAGGTCTTTTTGGAAAATATTAGATTTCCATACAACACTGACTACAAAAACTACAATGCCAACTTAGAATTGCACCTCAACACATCAACAAAGATGATATGTCCTGTTGCTTTTAGTGGTGTGATCAAATTTAAACCTTTTTTAAGCTGTAATTGTGTAACTCTCAATTGCTTTATTCCCTCAGTACTCAGTTCATAGATCTTTGGCACTACGTCAGCTATGAATGAGGATTGTATGATACTTGGATCAGTTGTGGAAGAGAATAAGTGGGAGGGGAGCAATCCAGAACTCTGTTCCTGCATCTCAGACAAGACAGTATTTATGGCCCACAAATTATACACAAGCAGACCAAGCAGAGCTAAACACATGTAAATTTTCTTCCAGCGAAAGAGTCCACCATAGTGCCAGGAAAAATTATATTCAATGATGTTTACAGATGGGTCTAGTAAGACTGCTATCAGAAAAAAAAAAGAACCCAAACAAACATGCCTGAGGCAGTAACAAAGAACTGAATGGCAAAGCAGATCTCTTTTTCACTTTTTTACACATATTTTATCTGCCTAGGGATGGGAATTGGTTTGTGTTAACAGAGATCTTGATGGTCTGGTAATGCAGCTTGACAAGCTACATTTACCCCATACCTTTGAAGCTCAGAGTTTATTTTCTACTTTATCTCACAATAGCATGACAAATCCGTTAGATCTATGTTGTTATTCACTGTTATATTTTTCATTTTAAACCAAAAAGCCAAAATCCGTTATCCTAATCCATTATGACCACTCACAGGAAAAGCAAATCACGTTGATCATTTCTTTACAACTGCACATATCAAGGTCAGGTGTATATTGCTTGGTAACCAAACAGTCATCCACATAGTCAGCATAGCCAACTGTACTAGACAAAGAACTACCTAGCCAACTATAAGAAGTGTAAATGTTCTATTAGAAGGCTGTACTTCCTACAAAAGTTTTTAGTGTATGACACCATATTTTTTATATTTTATGAGTTTGTTGTTTCCAACACTATTTTCTATGTTATAGTTTGCTGGCAGACACCAAGAGACCCAACAATCCTATCAGGAAAGCGGCCTCATTAGTGGGTGAGGAACTTAGAGACTGTGACTGAAAAGAGAACATTGTTCATGGACAATGCTGATCACTTCCTCTAAACTGTTGTGGCTGAAGTGGGAAGCACTTTTAGCCAAAGACTCACCAATATTAAGTGCTCTACTGAACACCACAAAAATACTTCCTCCCCATTGACTACATAACTGACACTCATCCACACAAAGACTTGCTGCTACTCAGATATGGGTGCTAAATCAATATCATTACATGCAATATCATAAAATGTACAGTAGTGTTACCATGCACAGCATCAGGTGTAATTTCTTATTGGGTGCTAAATCATTATCATTATGGGCAATATCTTATTATTATGTGCCATAATCTTGCCTTGGGCAATATCACTACTTATCTCTATTATGTGTTATAATGGACTCCACCTGTCACTTCTGTGCCACCTCCGCCACAGCCTCAGCGAGGACCCTCGCCTCAGTATTGCGGAGTCCTCTTTAAGCCAACCTGTCTCCAGTTTGTTTATGTTTGGTGCAGCATCAGGGCAACACATCTGCAGCCCATGAGTTCTTCGGCCATGTTGTCCGCTAAGAGTCAACTGTGTGCAATCTGTCCTTAAGTTAAGTCTAGTTTGAAGTTAAGGGACTCTGTGCTGTGATTGGTGTTTGTGTCCACCCCCTTGTGTTTAGCTTAAGAGCCAGCCAAGTAAGAGTTTTGGCGTGTGGTCAACATCATCTCCCAGTGTCTGGTCTATCATTCAAATCAAGTCCGTAAGCTCTGAACCTGCTAAGGTCTGAACATGCAAAGTTATCCTGTCTGGCCAAAACCAACAGCAGGCCTTCTCTGGCAGGCATCACCAAAACTGTGATGCTGCTTACAGGATGTCTCACAACCCAAACTGTTTCTCACCATGTTGAGTTTGGGGCCCCCGGCTCCAGCATCAAAATGGGCATGCCAGCAGAGGAACTGGATATTCCAGCAATGAAATAAGGTTGGAAGGTCTAATGAGTCCCAGCTGGGTAAATGCACATTATTTACTATGAGAAGTGCGTCCATGTTTTTTATCAGAATATTTTGTGGAAAGATAACAAGCCACAAGAGGCATTGTGAAGCACTGGACACTGTTCTGTTGGGAAGACCCAGGTCTTCTTGTGGATGTCAGTTTGGCACATGCCAAATACCTAAATATTACCGAAAGCCAGATACACCTTATTCATGGCAAAGATATTTCCCAGTGACAACAATCTCTTTCAGCAGGATGAGGCACTTTGGCACACATTGTATGGTGTGGGTTAAGGGACATGATGAAGAGTTTAAAGAGTTGCATGGTCTCCAAATTCCCTAGATCTGTGGTGAACCTCTAGCAAACTGCTGCTGATCAGGAAAAAACATTTCTCACAGTTCAAATTCACAATTTGAAAATGCCAAACTACTCTTTATATTGATAAAGAGCACATTCACAAAAAAAACTGAGATTATTTGGACTTGATTAATACACATTACAGATGTTTTAATTTTAATCTTATCGCTTAACCCAGGCAAGTTGTTTGCACCCTCTGGTTGAAAATGTTATGTACTTGGTTTTGTGAGCAGGGAGCGGAGGTTATATAGAAAAGTGTGGACAGGATTTCCTACGTTTCAGAGCAGATTTTGTCATTTCTGTTCATAAAGTCTTATTTTTCTTTTGCATTGTCTTCAAATAATCTACTTTTTACATCTCATGTGTTAAATACATAAGTTTGGGTACACTTTACATGTGCAAACACCAATCCGAAATCTGTTTCAACACTCTTTTATTTATTAGTTTGTAAGGGTTTGATCAGTGTTGCACCAAAAATTATATATTCCTGTTGCCGATTGAAAATACTCATTTTATGACTCATTTTCTAATGCTACAAAGTGACACATAGATGGAACTTAACAGCAACATATCATCAATGTGGAATTATTTTATGTTTGAGACAAGCAGTAGAAAAATGACTCATTGCAAATGTCTAAGAGTGGGCGATATATTGGCTGAAGTTATTCCTAATCTGCACCAGCACAACACAGTTAAGAGCAGATACACAATGCGCAAAAAATATATGAATGCTAACATTAGCCCCATGAGCTAAATGGCTAAGTTAAACATCTACCACTCTGTAGTTAGAAGCAGTTATCAAAGAAGAATACATCAGAGACATATGAAAGACACATGTAACTGTGTCTTGAGCCACTAATAGGAATTAGCTTTGGTTTAAGAATGTTTTATGTTCTCCGGTATGAAACTGTGGTTACTGAGACCTTGTTGTCAATTCATTGATCAAGAATTAGACCACAATAGGAACAGGTGCCTTTTCTTGTGCTGGATTTCCAGGAGGCCAAGAAATTGTGCTGTTTGCCCAATCAGATCCCTGTGTACCAGTACAGATGGAGCTGACACTCTGTGCCACTGCTGCACCCCTGCCAGACCTTACAATTGCTCTGAAGGCATCCAGGACAATAATGCATACAAAGTGTCCTTTTCCAGAACAAGATCACACATCAGCACATTTCTCTGTCTCTCATTCTCTGACTCTCTCTGTCTCTCTCTTTCTATACAGTTCCATCTCATAAATACATAAATCAATAAATACACGTATGCCCAAAAAGCAAAGAGGTGCATTTGCAGCATGAAAAAAAAAAAAAACTGCTGTGCTGAATATGTAAATTGCGATAGCTCTGTGAAAACAGAAGCAATGTGCTGGAATGGTCTCCTGCCTGCTTTAGATGCAAGCATGTGACTAATGTAGGCTCTGGCCACTTGATGAGGAAGCCAAAGGCATCTTTATTAATGTGCCAAGCTGGCGTCCCATTGGCTAAGCATCACAGACAGTATAATAAGTGTAGTGGAGAACATTAAGGGTAAACAGAGCACACATCGAGTCTTCTGTGATAAGAAAACACATCTGTGCCCTTGTCCTACTGGGCAGATGATTACCAGAGGAAGTGATGCCGGCAGTGGGGGGCTAACACCATGAATATCTATAGAAACTCCGCTCTCAGTGATATCCTATTGGTAGCCAGAGTTGGGTGACCTTGGGAGCTTCTGGACATCTTGATTGCAGAAGCTACGGACTAGAGATTTGAGTTGTAAATCCGCTCTAGAAGATATGAGACAAGAGGTACTTGCAGGGTTTGACAAAAAATCCCCCACCCCACTAATCAGAATATCTATGAGATTGTTTTTGTCCCTATGCATTCCTCAAAGGACAATATTGAGAATAACCTAGTGGAATCTGGATGACTTTTACCATGACTTACAGCGATTTGGTCTTCATGTTAATATTTTTTTCTCACTCCCTCTCACGCACATAGACCCACAGGATATGCAGGCAAGCGCCTGGCCTGTTTTGCATTCTGAGATATCCCTTCAGGGAGCCTGAGCCATTTTGGATGTTTTTTTTGCAGGTCTATTCGCTGAGGCCCATCAGACTACAACATCTGGGAGAAGATGGCTTATCAGTGGCACTTCAGCAAAGACCTGACAACTTAAACTGAAGGCAACATGTTTATTGAGTAATTGAAACTGAGCAATGCGAGTATGAATTCAATGTGGCTGTCAATCAGCCGGGACCGGTGATGGAGTCGGTGACAGCGCTGTGGCCTGCCTGATGTCGCTGTGAAATTACAAATCAACAGCATGTTATCCAAAGCGTATAACCAGTCTGGCCCGGCACACTGTCTTCACGCAAACAGTTGGCATTTGCGAGAATAGAGCTTCTGAATCTAATCATCTGACTTTTTCAATACCTTTTTCAATACCCCCCCTCCCCACACTATACCAAGAGATATGTTGAGGTGGCTGCAGGGTATGCTAATGGAAGAAGCGCGAGTGCTCCCAGTTCTTATCCCTTGTTAGCCTGTCGCTGCTGCATTTTCTTTCCATCCATCGCAGTGCACTTTGTTGATAGACAAGGGCGAGTTTTGTTTTTTTTCAAAATTTGTTTGTGTTTATTTATTTGTTTATTTATTTATTATTTTTTAAAATGACTTTTCACCCTATGCTTAGGCGATAGCCTGCAGCACTATGCATAATGTATGGGTATAGAGATGAGGTATTTGGGACCAATCCTTATCTTTCCTCAGACTGTAATACTATGTGTTGCTGCATGCCTGGCTCTCTTGAGGAAAGCCATTTGAATGCTTTCACTCGTGCAGAACCTATCGCATCTTTGCTAGCGCAGCAGGCAGGGAGCCATCTTATCATGCACATCAGCGAATCCCCATGTTTCCCCTTCTCTGATTTACATAGTGATATTTTAGCTCTTTTGTCTTGTTTAAATGTTTCCCCCTGCTCTTCCTCTTCGGCTCACTATGAACTGCTTTGCATGCAAGCGGGAAGCGTGCGGTTATCACAAGGGAGAGAATATGGATTTTTCCCTTTTAATCCCCTATCTCTTGTACGACGTGTTTATATATTGGCCCATCTCAAGGCCCTTGTCTGCATGATCATGTGCAGCCAATGTAAACAATATTATGCATTACTAATATTAATGGAGACTTTATTGAATAACCAAGTACTCTAATGTGCCTCATAAGTAGGGCCTGTACTGCATTCATTTTCTTTGACTTTGCATGTCATTTCATGTACAGCACAAACACAGTTAAAATATGCACTATTGTATACCAACCTCTCTGTGTACAACCCCAGTCCTAGAGGGTCACTGTCCAGCATACTTTGGCTATTTTTCTGCTCAAACACACCTGTTATAAGTGGGAACTTCTGTGGTGGGCACCAGACCAGCAGCACCAGACATGAATTACCTGTATTAGAAGGTCTGGAAGAAGAGCAAAGCATAGGTGCATCTTTGTAAAAGGTCCAAAAAAATGTAAATGTACCTACAAATGTGCTTAAAGATGCACTCCAGCTGCTTGAAAGATGCATGACATTATTTAAATTTTCATTGGACATCAGGGTGCAGCCTGCATACAGAGTTGTGTGATGTTAAGTCTATTAGTTTAATATTCATGAATCATGAAATATACAAAAAATAAAAACGGAAGAAATGTAGACCACATGCAGGGACAAAATAGAAGAAGCAGTCACAATACTCATTTGACTCTCTTACTCTGGAACAACAGGGAGCTTATTTAAGAATGTGCAAACCTGTATGTGCTTAAGTCCATAGATTCCTGGGTTTGTGCTTAAGAGAAAGCGAAGCAGCTAATCTTATCTCATGGGCATTTCAATTTTGTTGATACTGAGAACCATGTGCATTTTCAAAATTGTGCATTTTCAAGTTATCTGCAATTTGCAATTTGCTGAATATTTTCTTCCATTGTCTGGTTAGCCACTAGCATAAATGTAACTTATAAGTGTAACATACAGTTTTATTGTCAGCTAAACATACTAAATATGTACTATTAAGGGAACAACACAAGTGACAAGTGCCTATACCTAACAATTAAACTTACAGTTCAGAACCTTTTGGCAGTAGTATTTTACAAGAAGGTGTGTTACTTTGGCTTTGTTACCTTTCCTCACAGAAAGACATCATTTCAGTTTGGGTTTTTTGGAGTATAAATTCCATGCATTCACATATGGATTACCATAGACTGTGAACCCTTGCAACAATTTCCATTTGTTGCTTCTTTTTTTATGATACAAATTTGGAAAAGAAAAAAAAAATCCATTAACAGATAACAATTTGAGATACTTTTTAAAAGCCAAGATCAACAAATTAGGAAATGGCTCAGAAATATAACAAGGTGTCACAAAAGCAAAAACTTATACTGTATGAAAGCTAGAGATCAATACAGAGACAAAGATCATGAATGGGTGGATCCAAGGTAGAACCTGGGCTAAGGCAATTACAAAGTCTGACAGATATATGTGTAAGTGATTTCCATTTAAAACAGTTTCACTATGTAATATTCCACCTGTCATACCCTAATACGGTTCTACAGACATCATTAACTGTAGCTTTAACTTCTAAGTCCAGCGTTAATTTACTGATTCTTCTTTTAGAAGGTCAGGATTGGGAGTACGGCTTCATCATAGTGTTGATTACACATAATGAGCTCGGAAAATGTGCTGCTTCTGCGTTCATTTACACAAAACATGCTGTATCAAACGTAGCATGCTGTGCATATTCCTGAACTGGGTGCAGAGATGTTACGGAAAGGAGCTTTTCTCTAATAAGCTCTGAGGTCTGAATATTATGATGTGCACTGAATAATAAATAATGGCATAAAACTTGGAAGATGATTAAACACCACGGTCAAAGTGCTGAATAAACAGTGAGATGAAAGGAGCATGAAGGCTTAAATTTCACGGTTATACATAGTCGTATTTGCGGTAACTAGAGCTAATTTCCTGCGGGATAGCCTTTGGGATGATATATAAAGTTGGAGCTGATTAATGAGACCATGTGTTTGAGCTTTTCAAGACATGCTTTTCCACGATGTATGTGCAGACGAATGAAATGCAAATGAGTTGGACTGGTCTAGAGGACCATCAGACAGTTTCAAAAAATCCTTTTTAGGTCTGATTTCCCCGTCTTTATACCTATTAAAAAGCCATTATTCCTCATTTTGCCTCTGTTTTGCCATTCTGAGCATATGCGATGGCGAGGCTTACCATATTGTCAGAAAATTCCCTGTACCATTAATGTGGACCCTGGAGGTCTTATTATTTCGTTCCTTTAATGGTAATGGCAACATTTAATAAACATACTTCAGAATGTCACCACAACAGACGTTTAGAGCGGCTTTGGCTTTGGCATTGACTTTAGCGAGCGGCCTTCTGTCGTCCCTTTGTTTGGGTCCCTGTTCTCTCCACTAATTTAGATAAAACCACAACTAGTCCCACTGTTTACTGCTCAAGGCTCAGAGTAATCTGGAGCAGCTTAATTTGAGCTGATGCAACTTTAGAAAAGTGTGCAAAAAGAAGGGGGACGCGGGGACAGCCTTTCCGTAGATTTTCAAGTATTATTGTCTTTCCCAGACATTTTGATTAGCTTGATTTACAGCACCATTAGTGGAGGGAGGAACATTAAAGTGCTATTTTCTGGTTCACTACTGGTGGGTCCATGTAAGTGGGTCTGGTAAATCTGGTATTAAGCATATTTAAATATCATCTACATGCTTGACGGTGGGATCTGTTGGAGCAGTGAAACACCATGTATTGCATATGTTTGCGGCGGACTCAAGGAGTTTGTCTTTCATTAAAACTTGCTGAAAATCATCAATCTGCTTCGACTTGTTCCTATCTAGGCAGGGGCTGTTTGAGCAGCTAATGAGTTACCTACGCAGTGAAACTTAGGGAAGATAATGAACATTCAAGTGCGGTGGTGCAGGAGCAGTAGCTACACAAGCAAAGTGATTCACTCTAGTCTGACACATGAAAATTGGTGACAAATGGGATCAGAACAGGTGAGATCTTTGTCTTACCAATGAAATGGAAATGATGGATGTGACCAGAAAGGCGTGTGAGTGAAGAAAAAAGAAACAGCATCTGTGTATATTCTTCCACATCGAGTTTATTTCAGCAAACCTTGCGTCCCAGGCTTGTCACCTGCTCATTAAGTTTAACAACATGTGGGGGCTTGTCAAGTACGCGCGGTTTGACAAAATAGCATTCAAAACTCAGCGGTTTTATCGTACAGGGTTTTGTTTGGAGACTTTGGAAAACAAATGAATCGCAGCCACCAAGCTGAGCATTTCTCCAAGGGAAAGCAGACTCTTTCATGTGAGTTTTATGATCTGCTGACCTGAGAGGGAGTCAAAATTCAGATTTGGTTTCACCAAATATTTATAAGCAAGAGGCACGATTTAAATGGAAAAACAGTGTGCTTTTATTTCTCTGTAGCGTGCCTCTCTCTCAAACTTATGAAAAAGAAACGTGTGTGGGAAAGACTTGTGGGAGCCCTGGAGTGTGTTTCATAATAAATAGCATGGCACTGAAATTCCGGATGTCTTTAGCAGATCTTTGAAAGGGGCTTGGTAAAGGAATTTTTCAGCACAAACTCGGCGACACAAAACAGTTTATAAGGAGACATGCTGTTTTCAATTCGGTCTGGGTTGTTCCATCATTTCCATGATTAAGGCATTGTGTTTGGGGACTAAAGAGTTTCTAGACTACCGTGAGTGCATGCTGCCTCTTTCCGAAGGCCTTCTTTGGACAATCTAGTGCAGCTGCTCGTTATTTAGATTGTGCAGTGGTCAGTGGGAGCTAGAAATGGAGGAGGTATTAGATGTATTTTTTGCCATGGTGCCCAGTTGGCAGAGAAAAATCAGCACTGAGAGTGAAAGTTTCATTAACTCTATACAACAAATCCAACAGTACACAGAGCTGCAGCTGCAGGTTCATGTTCAAATGTTTTTTTCATCCAGTTGTATAAAAACCTACTGAAAAGTCCCACCTTAAACTGACTTCTGAGCATGATTTCAAATTAAATGTCATTTTACACTAGATTATGAATAGTTTTGTCAATATCATTTCAATAAGAATAGTAAGATTACGGAGCCTTTGCCATGCGATATGTCTGTAGACTGGAATGTTTTTGTAGTACTAAAATAAGCTGGTTTGCAGCTGGAATCACTATATTGTTATAAAAAATATTCATCTGATGCACATTAGTGTTAAATTATCTCATGTTTTGTCAATAATTGTGTTGATAAGATTATAGCAGGGGCTCAAGATCCAAGAATGCCGTAAATTAGCCTCAACTGTAAATCAAGGGAAAAGTATAAACCTTGTAAATAAAGGGAAAATGTACTCAGTGCAATTTATCCATGTGCAAGATATCATACTAATAGTTTTGAATACATAAATAAAAAACAGAATCACTGAGATGAATCACTTTCACTATTCCACACTAAGCTAACTGGCCTCCACCTGCTATTAATTAGTATAAAACCAGCCATTTCTGGAGCACTGATGCTCAGTAGTGTGTGTGGTACTATAACTGGAAGCAAACAAATAAATATGGGTGATAATGCACTGTCAAAATAAAGTTGGGGACAGGCACAAGTTAACCTAGAATCTCAGTAAAGTTCTAAATAAGGAGCCGCCCCAAATCAATCTGTCCCTCCAAACTGAATAGAAGGAGAAAGCTATTCAGAGAGGCTACCAAGAGGCCTGTAGCAACTTTGAAACTGTTACAGGACATTAGATGTGGTCAGTATGTGCATACCTCAACAACATCACAAATGCTTCACAAATATGGCTTGTAGGGCTGTTTGTGGAGGGCACAGTTTTGGGCTTTCAATTTATTCCAAAATGTGCTTAGTTTTAAGGTGAAAAATCAAATGACTTGTATTCCCACTCTTTATTATTAGCCTCGTCCACACGGACGTTTGATAAATCTTGGATAATTGAACCCACTCTGAGCTTGATTGATTCAAGTAAGGCCTTACACTGGCATTCATCTGACACTCCTTAACTCCAGCCTGGTGACCAATGTGCAGTTCCATTTATTCACCTGTGGGGGCTTTAATTATTTTTGCCAAATTGTTTACATGTTGGCCATCTTGATTTGTAGTTCTACATTGAAAACATTGTAGTTCTACATTGAAAAGGTTTCTTTTTAAAACTCACAAGCATCATTATTGTTTTAAAAGTCCTCCTGATAAAGTGCAATAGGCACGAGAGGATTTAGGCCGAAATTGACGCAAAGAAGTCATTGCATGCAATGTTTTTTGATGCCTCACGGACGCGCGGCCAGTTTCAGACGTCCATGTGGACAAGGCCTTACTTTTGCATGGAATACTTTGCAAATTATATTTTTCTGCTCAACCTCCAAGTCTTTAAACCTAAATTAGGTCCATATGATGTTGCACAGCTTTCCAGGATAAATCAAAGTCCATAAAGGGTGGGACTATAAGTAATTTGATTTTTCACCTCAAAGCCACTCCTCAACACATCCTCAAGGAGTCTCAAATGAACTTTGCCATAATGCTTGAAAATTCTGAGAACAATTAAAAAAGGTGTTATTTTTGTATTAAAATTGAACTATTTGGTCACAACGCCAAGTGGTACATCTTAGTTGGCAGGGAGCTGTTACAGCTCACCACCACTATACCTGCAGTAAAGCATGGAGGAGGTAGAATCCTGTCGTGGGTGTTTCTCTGCAGAAGGAACGGGGGCACTGGTCAGGATTGAAGGAAAAATACAAGAGATTCTTGAGGGAAACCTGCTGCCCTCTGCCAGAAAGTTGTCAGTGGTTCAACTTCCAATATGACAATGACCCAAAGCACACAGCAAAACTGAGGAGAGAAAGCTGAATGTCAATTCATGGCCTAGTCAGAGCCCAGACTTAACAGGACATTTGTGAAATCACTTGCAGTCCACCAACTGTCACCATCTAGTTTGACTGAGCCCTGTAAGGAAGAGTGGGCAAATATTGTGCAGTCTAGATGCAGACTCAAGGCCGTAATTAAAGGAAAAGTTGGTTCCACAATAAACTGACACAGGGTGATGATCTGAAATTATTCATTTTTTTTACTATACCAACTGTTGCTAGTATATCTTTCACTTGGATGGGATACATTGCTTTGAGTAAATACAGCTGGAAGTTTTGTTTTTGTGTTTCTTTTCAGACTGCAAAGCAACAAAATAGGAATATTTTGAAGGGGGTGACTCTTTTTCATACACACTGTATTCACCAAATCTAACATAGTTTGCAATCTTTACCGACCCCATGCTGCCATTTCCTGGACAGGTCTCCTTTAATTGCTGTCTGGTTGACTGATGGATCACAATGGGACAGAGATGGTATAAATGCTGTGTTCCAGCCACTGCAGAGGAATTAAGGCCAGACTCCTACATTGTCCAATGATAACTGGCACTAAATGAGCAGCAATGACCGCAGTATTGACAATGGCTAGTCTGCTGCAATAGTCTTGCAAACTCTTACTCCATTGTTACTAACAGACAGTACTGAAGGCAAACAGACTGTAACCATTTGTATGGATCAGCATTTTTTTACCCCACATATGTTGAATTTTAAAATTCAATTTAATCTAGTTGGTTGTCCATATTGTATGTTGCTTGTTCTAGCCAGCCCACCCTTAGATAGTAATGAAAGTAAAGCCCATATTTTTCACAATTAGCGACAATGTTAGAGGAAACAAAACGCACATTAGCTTCAAATGGGATGGAAATTGACTAGAATCCTCGGTACTTAAGTCAGATTGTGTGGAAGTCTCATTTTAGTTAAAAGATGCAATGTCTATTCTTTGCATGGAATGAATGTGTAATGATGAAATCAAGCCTTAAACAAAGACAACAGTGAAGAAATGGTTAGGCTTGCTGTACGAAGCCAGTATGTACTTCAGTACTATTCTGATACAAAGTGACCTCTGATCGGGTGTACCTATACCATCAGAGTATAGTAGCTTTAAACTGCTCAAAATGGCACATTGCTTATTAAAGAAAGATCCTATTATAAAATAACCAAGGTTATTTCTTGCTAAACGTAATTTAGTGCCTAGCATACTGACAGACGTTGATGACAGGCTAAATCACAGGCAGATTAAATAACAGTATTGGCATGGCTTTATGATTGGCATGCTAAAATATACAGTGCGCAGACTGTCTGCTAACATTTAGGAACGTACAAACCTGGAACCAGAAAATGCCATTGTCTGCAGACTTCCTTCAATTAACTTTGCACTGTACTTTTCATCACAGCATCTTCATCGTATGTTGCATTTTCTGCCTGAAACAGCATCCCGCAAATTGACTGGTAAATGGTTCAGACTCTTAAGATTAGAACAGCCACTCAAATGCACTGCTCAATTCAAGGCATACACAATGTCTAAAATCACAAATGTATTTTATATACCCTGCTGTGCTAGATGGGATTTGATGGGAACTTCCTAGTCTGCAAAATGAATGTACATTGTACAAGAAATGCTATGAACTGTACAGACTGAAAAAAATGGAGCCTGGTCTCATGAGTTTTCGTGAAGACACCATGATATACAATGTAATCATAATACGTGCGGCAATCATAATTTAGGACTTTTTTTTGTAACAAGATAATGCTTTACTTTTTCGTGCTAGGAAAATGCCTCACTAGCCTACAAATTTGAATGTGCCGTGCATAGCATCATCTGTATCAGTGCTTAATGCTGCCTGAGGGACAATGGGAGAGAAATAATCAGTTAATTCATTATCATTTACGTTTGCAAAGTGGTCGAAACAGGTTGAAATGCTATGAGACAAAAGTACCTAACCCTAACCTTAAACCTAATGCTAACATTAACCCTAACCCTAACCCTAATGCTAACCCTAATGCTAACATTAACCCTAACCCTAAAGCTAACATTAACCATAACCCTAAACCTAACCCTAATGCAAACATTAGCCATAACCCTAACCCTAAATCTAACCCTAACCGTAACTCTAGCCCTGACCTACTCCCTAACAGTCACTAGTTAGTGCAGATACTGGTGATGTTACGCATTGCGCAAAAAAATTCATAGGCTAGTGAAGCATTGTCCTAGCACAAAAAAAGTCCTAAAGCGGGATTGGAGTACGTATTTTTATTACATTTTACATTGTGGTGGCTGCATGGAAAGTTGTGAGATCGGATTGGTAAATTGTATTGACTGCCTATAGTGAATTTGTCCTATTTGCTGTTGTCTCTGTGTTGCTGCAAATGTTTATCTAATTGTATTTGTTGTATTCATATTCATTAAATGGCAATTCACAAAAGTGAACATTTACAGTAGATTTCTATACATACACCTGTGTACACCTGCCTTATAAATGAACCTTTCACAGTTTGTGTTAACCAGCCTGTAGTCATTTATTAGTCTGACCACAGAGCTGATCTTGGTTAACCACTGTTAATATAGCAGTGACACTGATATGTAAACTTCCGGAATGACCCTTTTCTTTGTGGTTTGTGACTGACCAATGATGAACAAGGTGGAATGTGTAGGACAAGTTGTGCATGACAATAGGCTACTGTCTGTTATTGTGCTATTATATAGTGGGATAGAAAAGCCTTTTCTGCTTCCTGATTTCTTGTACACAGTTTGTATGTTTGCATTTTTTAATCTTTGTCACTGGTTTCAGATATTATAATACAGGAAAAACTAAAGAAAGAATGCCATTGAATTTTTTTCATATACAGAAAAACATTTTGCAACATCCATCTGATATATTGTATAAATAATCACCCCCTAAACCTAACTGGCCCTGAAACATTTAACAGCAAATATTGCAATTAAACACTTCCCGAAAAATGAAAATTAACCTTTAATTTTACTGTGGAGGAATTTTAGTCCAATCTTCTTTGCAGCATATTATGCCAGAGAACCCCTTCCATGAATACTGTTTTTGCCAACTCTTATTCTAATGGTGCAATCATTCATGCTGACCTTCTGTGGTGAGTGGGCCTGCAGTTTCTTCGACATCCATCTGGGTTCTTTTGTGTCTTCCTAGATTAGTCATAGCTGAATACCTGGAGGACTTTTGGTAGGCTGACCAATCCTGGGAAGATTCACCGCTGTACCAGATTTCTTTATTACTGGCTTTGTCTTACTGTGTTGCAAACTTTTCCAAATGGGTACATTTTTAAACTTTCTAATCTAGACTGTCCTTTTAATCAAAGCACAGTGTGTTGCTTGTTGTGCCCTTTTAGCCTACCTCACAGGAAGAAGGGTGCTGTTTAAGTGATGTTTAGATTAACAGAACTGGAGTGGATCAATGGATACGTCTAGTGTAATTGATTTTAATTATCCAATAAATGTGGTTAATTGGTTGATTGATGAACTGAAGAAGCAATTGCTTTTATACCCAGGGCCAGTTTGTTTTCGTTTTCCCTAACTCTCTTCTCCTCCATGACTGATCATATAAAAACTGACTTTTAATTTTTAAGAAACAGAAATAACTGTTTCTTCAAATACATTTTCACACCATTTAATTATGGACAAAGGAAATGGGCATCATCCCCTGGCCAGTTACTGGAAGTAAAGGTTGACTAATTTAATGAAATGACTACTGACGATATATCCAAGCAGATGCCGTTTATAGATAAAATCAATATCAAGTTTTATTTGTGTTGCCAAATCTAAAGCTAGCCATGCAAGTCTGCTAAGTATGTGTGCCCATATTAATCTCACTAATGTAATATTATTGTATTTTATCTCATTTTTGTCTAATGATCTACTGGAATGCACTCACCGAAGGTGTGAAATGAATATAGATAAATATAGGCTCGAACACATGGATTCCCTATGTTTTTATTTTTATTTCAGACATTCCTGTGATTACAGGGGGCAGATGAGGGGTCAGAATACAGCAATAAAAAATGAGTAATAAAAGCTGGTATGGACTAACCAATCCAAGTTTAGGAGGTGTGGCTTGCCTGAAAACGGGTGGGGTAAAAAATAAAACAGGTGCCTGAGGAGAAGCGTGCTTTTAGGGGGGGAAGCGGGGGGCGTTACGTCAGCGAAGGAGAGAAAGTGTCGCCTGTTTCTGCGGCTGCTGAGAAAAAAGAGGGAGGGGTGGAGGAAAGCGGGAGGAGGGGGGCTCTGGGTAGGGGCAAGAGCTGGAGGACGGAGGCGGAGAGACACACTGAACTTCTTCATTTGGAGGAGCGGCTCACGCGCGGACAGCATCGTGCGAGCTTCTCCTAGTGAAACGCGTTGGAAGCGCTGAGGTTTTTGTGTTATTTCATGTGTTTTATTTTCTGTTACAAAATATTTGTCTTTTATTGCCGATAACGGCACAGGGTGAAGTTGCGCAAGGGGGCAAATAAGTGCTGGAGCTCTGGAGAGTTTGGGGGTGAACAGCTAATAAAAAAGAGAAAAAAAGAAAAGAAAGAAAGAAAAGCAGTGATGGTGCATGAGTCTGTCTGACCAAGCGACAGCCTGCTGCAAGAATAGAGAGACAGGGGCAGAAAGAAGAGGAGAAACATGTTGTCGGGTGCTGAAACATCTGCTTGGCGCGAGCGTTTCGGCGGTTGAACGGCTGGAGAGCTCGGAGTTCCTGGGTGGTGGGATTCTTTTCTGGGCGTTCTGAAGCGGATTTGGCTTTTTTTTTGCATGGTGTTGGCTCTCGCCTGCCCCCGGTCCTCGGGCGCTTGCATGGGAAGAAGACGCACTGTTCACTGAGCTGCCTGGACCCCCAGCATGCAGCTCCTGAGGGTCGCCTGGGCACTGGCTGGAGCGGCGCTGTGCTGTGCGCTGCTGCTCCTGCTCCACTCGCGCCTCCTTAAAGAAGGTAGGCTCACTTCAGCCCTCTTTTTTTCTTTTTTTTCCCACTTTTGCACGCGTGCGGTAATGTGGTCGTGCCCTGTGGCCGAGGTGGGGGGTCGTGCCCACCTGCAGTGGCAGTTTTGCACGTTCATTGCGGTGAGAGTTGCGGGGTTTGCACCTCCAGGGACTTTCACAGCCGTAGCCGTGGCGAAAGGGAGCCTTTCCCGTCTGCAGTCGAAGCGTAGTGCAGAACAAATCATCATACAGCCAGACATAATGAATGCTTTAAAGCAGCCCACGCACCACGGCGGGATGATGTGAACACGATGCAGTTTGGAGTGGGTGGGGGGACTTGGGGGTGTAAGCACCGCTCCACGCAGCCTGTTTGATTTATAGACTTTTACGCACGAGCAGCATGAAGAATTTAACAATGAGGGGAGGAGGAGATGAGTTCATTGTTGCAGAAGATCAAGTGATTTATGGTTGTGCTCTTCAATAGATGGCACTAGAGTCTAGCTTAAGGGTGACGCCGAGGTCAAACTGTAATTATTTTTTTCCCCCTCATCAGACCTCATTCGTTTGCTTGGACAGAGACCCGTGGTCACCCTGTCTAAATCCTGGACACAGTAAAGTGGTGGTGCACGGTATGTGCCCTTGATATACCACGTGATTGCAAAGTTTAACATGTATGATCAGGAAGGATTTGAATGGAATTACAATTCTTTTCAACCAAGCAATAACATACCAGCTTAACTGTCTATATTCTCACATTTGATGTGAATACATGCAGTCTGTTCACACACTACCTAAGCTAGACAGATACAGGTAAGAACCCAAAAAGTCTCAGCCAATCGTTGTATCCATTTCAGACTTTCTAGCTGCTCTGTGGTCAGCTAAAGTGTTGTTATGCAGTACTAAAAAAAGCAAGGCCCATGAAGACCCCCGCGTGGCTGCCTCACCTTTTTCTCAGCAGCGGAGTGCATGTACGGTGTCCTTTTCCCATCTCTCCTGGCATTTTGTGTGTATGCGTAGTGTGTATGTGTGTGTGTGTTTGTGGGTAGGTGGGTGGGAGGGAGTGTGGGAGTATACCTCGGAGGGGGAAACAAGAGTGGTTTGTTTATGGATGAGGCAGAAGGTCAAGCGCTGGCTCTGCTCAGTGGTGGGCACCACGGCCTGTCCCCTCTGCTCCCGCACAGTCTTGATGTGAAAATGCAGGTCAAGCCATGGCAAAGCTGTAGTCCGCCATGTCGCTTTGGCTGGTGCAGCTATGGAAGGGAGGCTTACAGGCCTGGTGGCACCGCTCTGTGTAACCATGGCTGTGTGCCTAACCGATTTGGAGCAGGTCCACCGTGGTATCAGTGGGGCGCTCGCACTCGCTGTGAGTTCAGTGATACCTATGGTATCAATGAACGTCATGGAAGTAAAAAAGCACAAATGTTTAAAGGACACCCAAATGTTGAAAGCACACAAAACAAGGATGCACAATTAAATAGGACTGAAATACATTGCAAATATATTACAAAATAAATAACAAACATACTGTCACAAAGTCACTTTTCAGTACGCAGAGGATTTGATGTTGTATTTCACACCATTTTGGCCTAATTCTGGTAACACATCATAATTGATGAGCCTTCAGATGTGTACAATTTAAAAATAAGGGAAAAAATGCAAATCAGATTTCCATCTACAAAAGAATAGTAGGAGATAAGTGTGCTTACAGAATCCTCTGTGGTGTGCTAGCTGTCTAACACGGCCGTGCGATATCCATGTTTATCTAGATTACGGTGTCATAAAGCAGGTGCTAGTTGAATCCTTGACAGGGAGCACATTTTGTGCTTTTTATGATATTCATATCTTCTATTTTTCTCAATCTGTGTAAGCAGAAACCTTCCTGACAGCTTCAGGCCTGTTATTCAGGAGCAATACAGTGTAATAATACATTTTTCTAATGTTTCTCTCTCATTGTATTTTCGTCTGCCTTAAGCCATGGACTTTTGTCATTTAATAGGAATATATTCATGGAAATCTATACAGAGGCAAATGAGGCAAGAAGGTGAGAACACATTTGCTTCATCTGGCTGGTCAAGGTCAATGCCCTTGGTATGTGGGGGCATGCGGAACTACAGTGTACGTGCTGGAGAAAAAAAAAACACTCTCAAACATGACTTTTGAAAGACAATAAAGCCCACTTTACTCTATTATGCTCTATAGTAGATGCCAAATGCAAATGCTGTTTTGATGGAATGACATTGTGGAAAAAAAGAAGTCACTGAGTAAATCAATAGCTTTACAATATGATGAAGTATTTTGCCTTAGGAAACAGGAGTCATGATGGGTTTCATTGTCATTAATGGGGAAGCTGAAGAAAAACATTTGTCTCTTTTGGTGACGATGACAGTGTAAACACATGGTAGCATGTCATTTCTTCTTTGCTAAATACAAGTACAAGTACAAGTGATCAATCATGCAGTCAGTCAGCTGTAGAGTTACTTGCAAAGATGTCTGTTTATGCACAGTGTGAGGGATGAGGGATGTAGCAAGAAATGTCCCATTTATGCAAATATCACCACACAGCTGTTCATTTTTCTCATTCCATTTAAATATATCGTAAATAATACTGTGGTAAGACTTTATATCGTAAATAATACTGTGGTAAGACTTTATATCGTAAATAATACTGTGGTAAGACTTTATATCGTAAATAATAC
>JBBKCR010000122.1:22550631-22567341 GCA_037577295.1 Ladigesia roloffi | reverse complement strand
CCCCAGGCCCAGTATGAGTCAGTGCTTGGGTCTGCGTAGTGTATCAGACCTAGTAACAGCTCTCAAGCTCCTATTTTGTTTAACGAAACAGGCAGATAAACAAAGCTCTGTGAAAGAAACCAGGGAAAGCACGTCGCAGCAATTTCTTTTTTTTCTTCTTCTTCTTGTTTAAAAAGAGCTCTCCAGTCCTTCGACTTTGCTGAGCTTTCAAGCGCTGACAGGCTACACAGCTGCAGTGAGCTTATTTGTGTGAGCTGACAAGAAAAGGAGTTGGGAGGAACAAGGCATGTGAGAGACAGACGTATGGACAGTGAAAGAAACGTACACACATAGCGAGGGAAGGTAGCTCAGTGTTCGTGCATGTGAGAAACAGATAGAGGAGCGGTCGAGAGAGCACAAAGGTAGGTAGAAGAAGAGAGTGGGAGAAGAGGGGGAAAAAACGTGAAAACAAGAAAGCGGTTCGTCCTCTGAGCCACTGGTCGGTGAGTGGTTGAGTTGCCTTTGAATTTGTCGAGGGACAGTGCGGTGCGGCCCATAATACACCTGCCACTTGCAGTCTGGGTCGAGACTCTGACAGGAACACTTAAACACAAAGTGCCATCAGACCAGAACAGAGCTGTTCTGCTCTCCCTGCTCTATGCATTCCAACAGTCAACCTCTAGAGAGCTGGCAGAACTGGAAGAGTTCAGCTGAGAGAGGGAGGCCAATCGAGACAGAGAGAGAAAGACAGACAGACAGACAGATGGAGAGAGAGAGAGAGAGAGAGAGAGACATTCTCCACCATTTCTATCTCACTAGGAGGGGTCCCGATGGAGCGGGGATTGATTGGTTCATTTGGTTTGGAAAAGTGGATCCCTGAAAACTTGTTTCCTCAGACTCCAGTGACAAATGAGCTATCGATTAGTTGTTTACAATCTAAGGGAACAATGCCCTGACAGTGCATGATGGAGCTCATAATGGTATGTCCCACAGGTGCACTGCTGTGTTAGGGCACTAATGGTTAAACCTCAAGGTCTGCAGAGGGGGCAGTAGGTGATTAAGTGTCAAGTACACATGGCCTCATCTCAGCGCTGAGAAAACTGCAAGGCGGTGGGAAGCAAACAGAGCCATATTCCTTCCCTAAACCTAGAAATAATATTTGGTGCCCTTTCTTGCTACAAAAGGATCTGGGTTAATCTGGCCCGCGCTGGCCCGTCCAGGACGGCTGCCATCATGAAGAGAGCTAATGCTGTCTGAACTGCCGGCATCATTTTTAATCGATCAGAATCACTGGCTAGTCAAGAGATCAGCGAGGCGAGAGACTGCCGTCCGAGTTGAGCGCACTGTTGTGGTAACCTTTGCTATTGATTTGAGTTGATTCCCCTTAAATGTCAGGTTAAAAGTCCCGGTCACTCGGTTATCAGCAGACATTAACCAGATTGCTTAACACTTAAGCGCTGAGGCTCCACTGATAATTATGAAATGTCATTATTATGTGCTGTGCATTTCCAATTAGGGCTATTAGCATTGGATGGGGCTCTGTGATCTTACCTTGCCTGAGATGAATGAATCAAGCTATTCTGGTGTGTCTCTCTTTTTCCATTGCCTATTAGCAACTGCTATAAAGAAAACATTCATCAAAGCCAGCCTGCCTGTTAAAGGTTCCTAAAATGTATTATTTTTAATTGTGTTCGTTTATTGTGTTACTTTAATTTGTGGCCCCTAATTCTTTTTTGTGGTCAGTGCTGGAGGACTGGTGTTACTTTTCAAAGAAAAGTTATTCAGAAATTAATTGTCCAAATAGTTCCATCGATCCAGACATCAGGGATTTTTTAAAAAAGATTGCTGTAAGCTCATTGAGCTACAGACAGTCTCTCAAACCTGTCCAGACACTGATTAGAGCACTCTGTCCTAAACCGTGAAGTCTGTGTATTATTTTATGATGATCTGGTTAAGAATAGTTGAACAGGTTAAGAATAGTTTTGATGTTGTATTTCTTTTAGCTGCAGTTCTACTGTAAATAACTGAAATTTGGACAATTTCTCGAAACTTCTAAACAGAAAATGAGTGTTTTCATATTGTTATAAAAAAATAATAATATACAGATGAAAAAATCACCACTGTTGACTGTGAACATCCTTAACCCTTTCAGCCCTGTACCAAGTTATTTTCTTTTTATGCATTGACTGTTCATAGGTACTGCTTTATAAACCCTATATATGGGGTCCTTGGGTTACCACACACTTTTTTTCCTATAACATAAAACAGAGTTGTGACACATTTTTTTCATCCACAATGAAACAATCACGTCTCATCATAAATTTTAAATGTTTCCGAGGCTGTTGTAGCAGAAGGACCCCCTTGTAAAAATATTTCAGTGTGAACCCTAACAATTTTCGGATATCGCCGTGGTTTTGCCATTGCTGCCTCAAACTAAGTCTGTGAAGGTCAGGCCAGGGGTGGATTGCAATGGTTGACACACAATACCACATGTGGCGTCATGTTGGTTAGGTCAGCTGTTCTGGTTTAAGATGAAGGTGAAATGTTTTGCCTTCATGTTAATCAGAACAACTGCTTTCTGTCAAGCATGGTCCAGGACTAGCCCGCAGTTAGCCATAGTGCTGACCAGTGGATATATTAGTGGACTAGTTGACTGTTCTTCCTCGGGTGGAAGGCAAAGGGCCGGGAGAGAGGAAACATGAGGTCTGGGTCAATGAGCTCAGCAGATTTTCCGGTCTGCACTGCGATCGGAGACAGGGGTGCCAGCCTATCGGAGAGGAGATCAGACAGCATCAGCAGCCAAGTGGAAGAGTGCAAGAGCTTAGCGAAGCATTACTCTAAATACATAAATAATGCTCTCTCTTACTGCCACAGGCATACGTACTGCTCATTTATTGTCTCAATAAAGCCTGTCTGCAGGTCTCTGCGACGGTCATCAGTCACCACATGCCTTAAGTGGGTCAAGACCGCAGGGGCCCGTGAGACCCGTTCTGCCTGTTCTCTGCCTTCAGAGCATCAACCGCAGCTGGGTCCCCGGTATCACTGAGCACCTCAGAGAATAGCACAGTTCACAGCAGGCATGCAGACCTTTACACTGCAAGGTGAGCAGCGAGGCATCAATGACATGAAGCATACAAATAGATAGTATAGTATAAATATATATGTAAAAAGATACTTGGTATGAAATTACTAATTTTAAGCTAATGACGCATATAAAGATCAGGCTCCTCAAGATTTTGCTCAATTTTTTGGTAACGAGTCTGGCAAACATATTGCTTTGACCTTCATACAAAAAGTCACATTTTCTCTAGTGGTCTCAGGTTCTGGATGTTTATTTTTCTAGTGAAGGACAGGAGGATTGATGTACTGAAAGTACTACATTATTTTCCACTAACATAGGATCACCAAACTTTTTCTCATAAATTTGGACTTACCTGTGGTGCATAAAAGTTGCATGCAATCATGGAAGAAATGAGGTTTAGGGAGGACGAAAAATTAGAGACAGAACAAATGGAGATTACCTTATATGACCTCATAAAAGATAACTGGCTTTTTTTTAAAGTTGATGTGGAAAAGTAGACTAAGCATTGCAAAGTAAAATATGATTTCATATAACATTTATTAGGAATTTAATTAATGGATCAATAAAACAATATGGAAAAGTCTCAGAAGGTACATTGTGAGGAGTTGCACAAACTTGAGGATGTGTGTGCTTGAGGGTTTGTTCATGCTTGGCTCATTAGAAACAATTAAACCTTTAATGCGCAAACTATTGGAACCCCCTCTAACGTGACCCAAGTGACCCACAACTTCTATGAACAGTACGTTTAACCGTATAATTATTTATAAGTTGATAAATGAGGTAGGGTTTAAAGCATAAAAACATTTTTTTTATCATTTTTACTTTTGTATCTTATAAATAAACATATATTTGGAATTTTTCCATTAATTTGCTGACATGGGTCCCAAGTGACCCACATTAGTTTCAATGTAATTCCAAGCATAGATATGTTTTTCTTCCTTAAAGCTTTTAAAATCAATACTTTTCACTTGTAATATATAAAAAGTTGATGAATTAGATGTATCGTATCGTATGTACAAACATTTTTTCCATTATTTTCCAGACAAAGGTTGAAAGTGTAGCTCATTCATTTCTGATGTATTTCAAGGCATGGATATGGTTTTCTCTCTGATAATTTTTTAATACTGAGGAACTTATTATTTGCAAGTGTTTCCAGTCAGGAAAGTCTAGGCGCATCCTCTATGTTCTTTCTCTATTCTGTAAATATTCTTAACAGTTTGAAAGTTAATAATCCAGTTCTCCATGGCTCACTATAGCTACTGGTTTAGTCAGATTAGTATTAGAAATTATTTTTATATTGTTGTTTGTATTAAAATGGTTCTAATAATATTCATTATTTTAGTCACAATCACTTTGAATGTTCAACCAATGTATTGTTTTACCAAATGTATTCCCATTCATGGAGTAGCCATAGTGGAAGGAACATAATTATTTCTGTTTGTTAAAAGCTGAAAATATAAGGATACATTTTGAAATTAAATGACATATTAAACAGATTTCAAACAATACTGCAAAGAAATTCTGATTCTTGTTTAATTTTAGATATGAAATGAATGCAGGTTATTTGTGACCCATGCGTGCAAATATTATATAGGTGCATAAAAATCTCTTCCCTCTGATCACATTGTCCAGCTGAAATTTATAATATGACAAATGTCACAAATGCATGGATGTGTATTCAAAATAAAAGATACAAGGCTAAATACACTGAAATATGGAGTGGTCTCAGAGATGTATAGTTTTCCTGCCAGGCCTTATTAATGGCATATGCAAAGATAGGCTCTGTTATTACATTACTGTAGACTAAGAGGTTTTTCTATGGAGTTACAGTCTGTAATTGATCCAGGTACTGTACTACAGGGAAGGAGTTGCTGTCCCTATGAAGCCGGTTCAGTTCACGGAGAGGGAGGGTCAGGGGCCTCCAGAGGACCCAGGCAGATGTATGAGCGCACTGCTCCGACAGACGGTGGTTATTAAATGATCTCTGTCAGCGCGGCTCCTGTTCTGGTTGACATTTCCACCGCTGGCTTACAGCGTCTCCCGGCTGCGGGAGGGGAAAATGTCAGTGCACATCTGTGAGTCCACGATATCACTGCGGGCCGGGGATGAGCGCGCCAGGCCCTGCTGGGAACGCCTCAGCCCCACGGAGTGCCTCGCAGCCAGACGGAGCCTCCTCAAACAAACACCGGCATGCCAAATGCTGCTGCCAATTAGGGCTCAGCCTGGCATTTACCAAAACGCTGAGAGGATAAATGCACCATCCCTCAGTAAAGTGCTAGGGGTGGGGGGTGCCTCCGTGATTAAACTCAGCGTGATTGACAGCAATTAAAGTTGATTTATCGGACTAAAGGTTATTCTCGTTTTTACATGCAAATATATTGTATTGCGCACAACAGAGAAAACGACAGATGGTATCTCGCAGTGCGAAATTTCATCGTTTTTTTTTTTATTATTTAGTTTTTTTTCATTGTCAGGTATGCAAAAATGAATTCCAAAGTGTTGTTTTTTCTCAGAACATCTTTTGCCAAGTTATTTGACACAAAATTTGCTTTTTGCAAGGCCAAAGCTTTTAAGAGACCGCTGACAGGCTTTTGGAGCGCATCTTCATCAAAACCAGCGGAGGAGCAGAAATAATCACATGAGAATCAGGCAGCGAAGTGGAAGGAGCAGGGACGCTGGTGGCTAATTATACGGCGAGAGGTGAAGGGGACATTTATTTTAGTTCACACCGGGCTTCACTGCCTGCCTTAGCGAGGGCCTCATTCCAACACGGGCCTCCAGCTCCCGAGCGGCTAATTGGGCTACATCCTGTATTCATTTCTTTTTCCCTTTTTTTAGGAAACATTAAAGAGGATTTGAATGATGAAAGCAAGTGACACAGCCATCATTTGGGGATTTTTGAAGCCCTTTTGTTGGACTGTGTTGCCTTTTAGGATTCTTTTTATTTTGGGGGGGCAGAAACCGCGGGATATTTTCTCGTGGTAAGAGCCTGGACAACCTATGTGGTGTGTATTTGTGTTGCTGTGTGGGTACGTGTGAATGAGCGATTGGAAAAAGACGGAAGTAAAACAGAAAAAAAGTTGCCAGGGGTGGGGGTAGGAAGGCTGACAATGGCTTGCCCTGTTGGAAAAAGTCCTGTGTGAAATTAAGACACACTGAATTTGCTTAAAAGGGTTCTTCAAGCTGTCATTAGCTGGCCGAGGCACTGCTGGGAATGTTAATAGCGTGGGAGCAGTAGGGGAGCGAAGTAGGAGGGGGGCGACAGGCACAAGGCCAGGGGTGCAGCGGCTCTGGAGCTGGAGAACGGGTAGGTCCAGCGGTGCATGACAGAACTGTGACTCACACTGGGGACTGTAGGCTTTGGAATCAACGTCCAGTAGCAGCCTACTGACAACTCTACCTCAACCGGGGAGTTCTGTGTGATACATCATTTATACTGATTTAAATGGATTGTTTATAACCAGACTACTGGAATTTATTTTAGTTTTCAGTTTTAGTAACCTATAGACAAAAAACTAAAATGGATTTAGCTACCCTATATCTTTAATGGCTAAACATTTTTTAGAGAACAATATCAAGCAGAACATAACATAGTTCAATCAGGTGTGTCATTTCCTTAGAGGGGTCGGGAAACATAAACTAAGTTTACTCTACATTGGCACTGTGTACTACAGGATTTGTTCCCTTTTTTCAGAAACACCCAAACATCCAGACACAACACAATCATATGTATTTGGCAGCAGGGGCGTAGCACCAAATTCTGGGCCCTGTGCACAAGCAGTGGCAATGGGCCCCGCAACCTCGCGTTTCACAACTCCCTACAATTTAGCGCAACGCCCCTGTTTGGCAGTTTGGCACACAATTTTCAGCACTTCAAAAGGTAGATTTTCACGTTTTGTTTGCCAAAATAAAAGTCCTGGACCATTTATAAAAAGCAATAACAATTTAAATTGTCACAATATTGAAATAGCAGATATATTGGCCAAATTTGCCAGCCCTGCTTCAGTAGCCTGACATATTTAAATAATATCATATTACATTTTATTGGAGGAAACCGAATATCTGCTTGACAGAGTGATCTGCATATCAGGGATGGACACAAGTTAATTATTTACATGGGTTCAATAAGTTTAAAAGACTTACATTATTACATTATGTATTACATGGAATTATGTATGAAATCAAAAGTGTATTACATTAAAATGCAATAACATTTCTTTTTTTTTATTTCTGTGTGAAGTATGACTGCATGGGATGTCGGGATATTCATAGGGAAGCTCATATTGTGTCTTATGTAAAGTGAATTGGAAAAATCTAAGGAGAATCATGTACATTTATTGAAACAAAAAAGCATTATTTGAGCTGTCAGCTAGCATGAAACACAATCACCTGAACAGTCTGCTATGGATCTTACTGTAACTGAACACAGTTGGAAAAACCAGTGAAGTATGACTTTAATTTGCACACATTCTTGAAAATGAAGAAGCTAAAATTTCTGTATATTATATATAATGAAATCATTTTATTTGCTCAAATATATTTGTGATTAATTAAATAGAGAGCTACTCAAAAATGGCAAAAAATGTACAAATACCCATGTGTACTGTGACTGCAAAGACAAGGCAGCAGTAGTGGAGATTTAATTAGGAAAGAGGGCAGGCTGACATTTGGAGAGCTTCATGTTTCAGGGAGAGCAGCAGTATCTCCTCCGCTGTTCTCACTGGTGATAAATGCTTCCTGATAATGACAACAAAATGCTAAAGAAAAGCCTCGCAAAGTGCAGCCGTCATGCCTGGAATCAGCATCGCGCGGGCGGGTGGTGTGTTGACCCGAATGCTGATGCTGGCTACTTCCAGACCGGATCAAATGCACTAGATACTGTAAACGCAAGGTGAATGCCAATGCTGCCCCGTTACCAGATCAGATGCATTATTAGATAAACAGCTGTGATCGGATCTTGCCCTCTACAGCTGAGCTCACCCGCTCCTGTATCCTGCCAGGCCTGTGCTTTCCACAGCATTAGGCAGGATTTATTACCCAGGGTTGCGGGCTGTTGACATGAGTGTGATATAGCATTTCGCTGAGATAGTGTCCCACTGTGGGTGTAATGATGTTATTCCTCGTCTTATCATGGGCAGATGAACTGTGCGCCCAGGTCCCGTTTCCAGCAGCAGATTACACCCAGGTTGTTTTTATTTCATAACGCCCTTGAGTCCTGTGGCTCTCGTCGGGAGGCCTGCCACACGCGGGACGTGACCGGAGGCTTCAAGAGCGCAGCGCAGGGACGAAAATGGTTAAAATGTTGTCGCAAAGGCTCAAATTAGCTGGCAGGACTAGCCTGTCATTGATGTATGACTTCAGATAAAGCGCTGTAAAATGGAAGGGGCTTCAAATTCACTGGTCGGCATCGTCGAGGTACACAGGTGCCCTCTTCTTGCATTATGGTCAATTGGATTAATAACTAAGGCTAGCAGGCTATCACAATTACACTGCTTGATACAAAAAGAGCAATGAGGAGGGGTATCTTTTTCAATGGACCACCCCTTATTTCTGCATCATCTTTATATACGCATCTGAAAAGGGCAGTATTTCAAGCCAAATCTATAGAAAGTAATGTGGAAAAAACCTGCACTTTAGTATGGATCTTCCCTGTTACGAACTTTACTGAAGAGGTTTTTTAAAAATACGATCTATTGGAGTAGTATCTCTCCGGAGATTATTAAATTATTCAAGCAAAACTATTAAAGAGAGATAACAATTTTGTTGACTATGTTCTGTCAAGTGATTTTTTTAATTTGCTATATTTTGTGTTAGATTGCTAAATCTGACATGTGCAAATGTGTATGTGTACACTGTACTGCTCGTTGCAATGCTGAGATGACAGTTATGGAGTCTTTGTTTTGTTGAATCACTATATTCAAAATATAATTTTATTCAAAAGGTAATTTGGAACAAAAGGACAGTCATTTAAAATCCATACCAGTGTGATGTTAATATATTGTAGGTGTATCGCAACGATTCATAATATAATACGACTTTTTTACCCATATTATGCACCCTGATGCATGCGTGTGTGATGGGTTATAGGCAGAATTAATCGGAGGAGGATAATTAAGTGCTCTTGCATGGTCATTGTTTGAATGGCAGAATAGAGAGACGACACTGATATTCCTTAAGCAGCTTCATTGCTGTGATTACTGGTGCTTTAAATTCATCTATTAGACCCACAATTAAGACTGATTACTCCCTATTTTGGTCTCCTTGGAGCATCAGATATGTATCACAGACTCTTTACTGGCGGAAAGGCAAATCTGCAGCAATTAGGCCCGTCCCTGATTGTACACCACCCTCTCCTATTACCAAACATCCGCTGCACGGGCCAGTGACGTCAAGAGTCCTGTTTGCACCAACAAAATAAATGTGAGCAAAGAAAAGAAAAAAGTAGACATCTAATGTGAAAGAGCAATCGTACTCAATTAATGAGCATAGACACCCAAAGACTGGAGAGTAATCAGGGCTTTCTGCTCACAGGCTTTTAAAGTGCACTGTCTGATTAAAGTTAATTAGAAAAAAAGAAAAAGAGGCTTTCTATTATATATGTAACCACTTACAGGCATTAAACATAATCCTTAAAATATTAACACACCAGCTCTAATGATGAAAATCTCACTTTGTTAGGTTTACATCATAGGAGAATATTTGTCAGTGTGAGATATCTACTTTTTTTCTGCTAAGTCTAGCCTTTCAATACTAAATCATGCGCTTCAGATATCAAGGGACCCGGGAACCCTGATTGACTGTAAGGGGAGACTGAGTGTTGAGAGTATTAGTCAAAGGAAAATTAATCTAACAGCTAAATGTGCTGGGTTTAAAGATCTGTAAGTGTCCAGAAGAGTTTCATTATTCAGCAGAATCTGATCATTCCTTAGATTAGAATTCATAACATTCAGCCCAGTGTCTGGGTAACGCAAGTCTTGCTGAAATAGTGACACTCTATATGTGAGTGTATATATGTGTGTGTGTGTGTGTGTGTGTGTGTGTGTGTGTGTGTGTGTACAAATTCACATGCCATCATTGTGTACTTTGTATTAAATAATAAATCATTATTCTGTTTCTTTTTATTCTTCTTATTAGTAGTGGTAGTCAATAGTTTTTAATATTTTTAAAATGTTCTATTTATTTTTATGTTTTCATTTTCTGTTGTTGAAATACTTAAAAAGCAAACAAAATATACATTTACATTTTAGTTACAAGATTTTAATGATAAACCCATACAGTTTTTATGGTTGTGATTTTGTGTAATTTTTTCATGTTTATCTTAAAAGGAATGAAGAAAAAGTTTCTGGGAAAAAATAAGTGAAAATGACATAACTTTCTGACATCCAGTCAGCTCCTTTTTACTGTACAGCCTCTGCAGTCGTTGCTTTTATGAAAAATACCTTTGCCCTGTGTTAGAAACATACTGACTATAAACACAATATACTTAGAAATGCCTTTTATGACTGCATTTATTATGATAATTACAATGTATCATCACATTACCCATGCCAACCAGGGGGTATTGTGTATGAGGGGTGTGGTGCAGCTTGTATGTGTCACTGTGATCTCTTTCCTACATGACAACCAGGGACGGATTTGATGGGGTGAATAAGCCAGACTGCTCACAGCAAAGGCTCGGGCTGATCATGACACGAACACACTGCAGTTCACTCCAGCCCTGCTGCTTCTTCAGCCAATCATACTCAGCTTGAACTGTTCTATTGATCACGTTTAGTGTGAGCAGTCTCTGCTTTCTGACATGACAATTTATTTTTTTGCAGGAAGACCATTGAATTACACTGACAGCCAAATTGAACTGCTCAGATGAACGTATGTTATAGACTGGGTTCTAATCTGGTTAAGGATTTGAATCCCCTTATGGCATGAGGTTCAAAGAACAGCTGGCATCAACAAACAAACACCCAGAAACACACAGACACCGGAGCAAGTTCATAGCAGAGTTTTAATTTACACAAAAGGCGTATAATTCCACAAAACCTCCTCCAAACGGTACTGAAATTTGAGCATTGGCTCACTTTGTCCCACTCCTTTTTCTGGCCACTCTCTTTAATCTCTTCTCCCTTCCTTCTGTGCCTTTACGCTGCCTGAGAGCCGAGGTTTAAAAAAGTCTTGGTTCCTCCTTTAACGAAGCTCATCTCCCTCTCTTAAAAGGCGGGGCCATGCTTAGGCATACAGGCCTGTGGCCCATTCCCTCTCCTCACACCCCGCTACTCACCCCTCTATTCACTTTTCTGAGCCCTCCCTTCTGAAAATTTTAAGTGTTTAGTGTGATCTGTATGAAAAGGAAAGTGTTGTTATGTGTGGTTACTATGGAAATTGTTATGTGTAGTCAGTATATTTCAAAATATAATTGTATATTGTTTCTGTCAGAACAAAAACGTGCATGTCATTTGATATTTATTTTTCTATCAACCACTTCCTGACCTTTCCATTGTGTTAGAATATTATGGTGAGTGGACCCCCAGAATTGGTCAAAAGTTAAGTGGGGAAAAAAGGTTTTTTTGCCTCTCCGATTAAGACCTCATTTTGAAGACAAGATGTTTTGTTCTGATAGCAATGTTAATATATTTTAATTATACTATTCTGTTTATATGGGACAAAAAATTTTGCCATAAACGATGCCATATGGCTCATCACTGGATTGAAATCCCATTGAGAACTTTTAGTAGCATAAAAGGAAATAAAAGGAAAAGGGAATAAAAATAACCTGATTTGTGGACAACAGTGAAGAATGCATGGAGAACAAATCTATTGAATTACGCTGAAATGTCAAAGCTTGTTAAATCTCACATTTCACCACAATTCAAGTTCATCAGATTGTATTATCTAGGTATGGTTCAGAGATTGATTTAAAAATACATCAGATATAGAAAAATGACTGGAAGAACATGGAGGCACATGTAGGCAAGGACCATTACAATGTTTTAAAATAGCCTCATCATAAAAATGTTTTTTGTTGTGCTTCACAGCTCGTATCGTGAGGACAAAGCAGTGGTGTGATATGGTACCGTGTCTGGAGGACGAAGGTTGTGACCTGTTGGTAAACCGGTCAGGCTGGACTTGTACACAGCCCGGAGGTCGAGTCAAAACCACCACGGTGAGTCTCTTCGCATCTAGCTCTCTTCGTCACTGATTTGTTGAAATTGCATATTTGGATGTTGATGTTAATGTAAGGGAAATTCTTGATAAACAGTGACTTTAGGAGCAATGTAGATTGAAACCTGTAGCTTTTATATACTAATATTATGGTGGTTTATGAACCACCATTTTCTGAAGTCTATATATTTCAGTGATGGTTTCAAGCGTAGGCTTTGATTGAATAATATAATACAATATATTATAAACACTGGTCAAATTACTTGTAATGATTCAATATCTGATAATATGGACAATAATAATCCATGAACTTCAGTTTAGTTTATTCTGCATTATGCCAACATGTGCTTTTGTAGTGTTCCCTGTTGTGAATGAAAGTGCAAAAATAGGGCAGTTTTGGGTTGAAATATTTGGCCCCTGGACAAAATATCCGGGTAGGCTAGGATTACTAAGCCCTCAGGCCTCAGAAACACAGTTCCCTTTAGTGTTCAGCCTGTGCCAAGAAACATAAACAAGGTGTGGCTGTTCACAAACAGACCCAGTAAAACGGGAATTAAGCCTTCCTCACCTGTTCGAGAGCCTAGTTATTTGTAGGGCTGAGAGAAGCCGAGATTGTATCAGTTGCAATTAGATTCAATAAGTCCACTCTTAATGATGGGAGCAGACGGGTGACAGTGGAAGGTATGTGTGTGAAAGAGACAGAAGGAGAGATGGGGGTGAAATTCAACAGCTCCTGTCTGTCTTGTCATATGCAATTACAGCCCCTTAATTTGGGCTCATTGGTTACGCTCGCTCATTTGCATCTCAACCGATCTTTTAATGTCACTTGATGAACTTTACTAAGTTGAGGGCTGCAGAAGTGCAGCCATTGCATTTCAGCTGCAATTTAGCGCCATGTTTTTACTAGTTTTAAGATTAATAACCAAATAAAAAGTCTGTGGTTCATTGGGTTAAAGCACCCAAATTGAAACTATGCACTAATTTCATATGCAAAATATTTTTACAGTTAGACTACACTTAAAATGTGTTTATTAATGGATGTAAATAAAAAGTACAATTTGGCATAATGAGAAATTTGTCATAAAAGGGGTATTAGTGACCTGTTATATTTGGGGTTTATTTGCAATAATCATTAAAAAAAACATTTTGACCAACAGCTCAATATGACAAATGGCACTTTTTTGCATTCTTAGAAACAGAATAGAAATAGAAATAAGAATAAATGCATGTAATAAGTGAATCATACTGTAAAAGGCAATAACAGATGCTGTGACTCTTAAGAGAATAAATACCTTTTTGTAAATTGGGTATTAAAAATGTCAGTCGTTGAGAATCACCTTTTGTACTTTATTTAAATGTCAGCTGTTCTCTTGCAGCAGAAAAATGTGGAGGAATGTAGTGCAGGGCTTTCATTTCTAGTAAACGTTAACCTGCAGTTTGTCAGAACGTTTGACACAAGCCAATAGAAGACAACCCCCTTATATATTAGCAAACAATTCACAGCCCCAGTTCCGTCACTGTGAATGTGGAGCCTAAAGAATGAGATTTGTCGTATCAGAATGTAGGGCTGTGTGCATGTATAGTGCCCTGTTCCCTCCAGGGTACATGTTTTAGGCTCGTTCCCAGAGGGACCAGAGTGAGACCCTGTCCAGAATCTTACTTTGCTGTTATTCAAACTAGTTTTTTACATTGGAATAAAATATGGCACAATGCTACAGCTGCAAGTGTTTATCTGTTGCTTAGGGTAATTAACAATCAATGTTGATGATGATGAATAAAATCATTCTAATTAGACTTGTGTTCTTCAACAACCAGAAAGCTTTAGTTGGTCCTACAGGAAACTCCTGGTATGTTGGAATTTAAACATATAACAAGGAATGTGATAGGAAATTAAATTGTTAAAACTGGCCACAAAGCTCCTCTTTCCAAAGTAACTTCCTATCAATCCCATCTCTACCTTGCATTTCCCCTGACAGAATTTTAGCACATTTTGACACAACACCATCTGCTTCCCGTTCCTCAGCCCTTCCTCACCCCCGTCTCTGTTCATCAAAGGTGGTCCAGCCTTCAAGCTCAGCAGCTGCCCAGAACTCCAGTCCAAAATCTTAGCGTTTATTGTTTACTGTCCAAGAGTCATAGTTTGTGCTCATCATGGGTGTGTGTGTGTGTGTGTGTGTGTTGTGAGACAGAAAGAGTTCAGACCATGAAGGCACAGGAAATGTATCACAAAATTACAAATAAAATATCTACCTTCTGATACTTATATTGTAATATTTCTGTGTTTTTGTACTTACCACTGACTTAAACAGTCAAAAGCAGGACTTTTATATTACAAGTGAAACTGTATGACTGTATTTTAAAATAGCTGCTCACTTGGAACAGATGCTGTAGGTATTTTTCTTGTGCCAGAATCTTTGTAAGTCACTTCCCTGTATTTCAGTTCAGCTATCATGTTGTTCCAGTTACACATATTTTAGAATGCTTGGGATGGCGGATGCGTGCAAGTGGATGCATTCGAGTGTGTATGAGCACAGTTTGTGTATGTGTGTTTGTGTGTGTGTGTGTGTGTTTCTGGGCCGAGATCCATCCCAGGTTCCCTTGTTTCTTGTACTTGAGAGACTGTAGAAGAAGCTGCCAAATGCCAACATTAATGTCTAGACCATGCCAGCTTTTTATATACAGGATTTAAAACCTCACACTCAGGGATACTGTAGAAAAAGAGCAGACATAAAAAACGGTCTCAATATATCAGTCATTGCTATATTGTAAAACCTGATCAAACCAGAGTGATTAGTCGTCATAGGGTTGTACCAAAGCATGCAAAAGTTAAAGTTTATAGCAATGCAAAAACATGGAAATACTTTGTGGGAAATTGACATTCTGTTCATTTTGCCATCTAATCAGATTGAATTGCTTGAACAGTCGACAAACACCCATCTGGACAATATGATTATGTTTTGGTACAGTTACCTCTCAGTCTGCTTTTTAGTCAGTACTAGTCAGAAAGAGCATCAGTGGCACATTCCGTTATAAATAAGGTGAGAATACTATTTATAAAGCCAGAATAAGCAATGAAAAAAGCTTCCAACAGCTATATTAGAAGTTAGGTTTTGAGTTTTGAAGGCTATGATTAACACACTCCATCTAGAAAGTAAACAATGGAAGCTAACTAAGCAGAATATAAATTCACTTTCAGGGCCCGATAATGCACACAGCAGAACATGCTTTCGTCACTGGCGCAACCCATCATTGCTATTTTGTGCGAGCGCATCGTTCATTTTTTCCAGCAGAAATGTAAATTGTCATTATAGGGTGGGGCGAGTCACTGGAAAGAAGGGGTGTGTCGAGGCGCATGGAAGTGTTGACAATGCGCTCAGACGCAGCTTCTTTCATAAGCAGGAGCGAGCAGCAGCGCACATTTAAAAAATGTTTTCATGTGAGGGAAAACTCGAAATATAAAATTCAAATGTATATCACATACATCACACCATGATTATTGTTACATATTACATATACATATTAATTATCAGTGATTTCTCCAATCAACTAAGTTTTGCGAGTATTATAACAAGTAACTGACAGTCTATTTGACCAATAGTGCCGGACACATAGGTAAATAAATGCACGTATCAGGCTAGGTTGTCAAGAAACACGAAACTACATCATTAGTTCATATTTTGGTTAGATATGTTTATATGTCTTCTTTGCCCTGGTAAAAATAGTTGCGCTTGTTGTTCGCATCCAATGGGACAAAGTCTCCCTCGACGTCGGAGGGGTTGTAGCCGATTCAGCCCCCTTAGTGTGAGAAACACCCCTCCGCTGTTCATGGTGCTGAACTTCTATACGCCATCATGCGTGTCATATCTACACTACACTTAATACACTTTTTTCAAATGGATAGGTGGGCTTTTACAATACGCACCCCTAGCAAAGGGTTTGGGAGGATTCCCTCCATCCCCGAAGATCAATTGTTCCCGTGTCTTCACCTCATTATACACAGCACGCCATTATAATGTTAATTTCGTCAGATGAAATATAGACGAAATAGGTGTGTCAACGACCTTTTTTCCATGAAACCATGACGAGACGGCAACAGTGTCCAAAAAAGCTGACTAAGGCTAAATTAACATCCATTATTGTTGATGAAAAAAGTCGAGACTAAAATGTTTTTTCATAAAATAAAATCTAAGATAAAATTCCTCCTCAATTTCATCTGCAATCTTCTTTACTTTGTCAATCATGAGATATATTCTACTTTTACGCCTTCAAAATATTGCGAATGAGTTTGTGCTTCTGCTGCTGCCTGTGGATGAAGATACATGGAGCAACAACACAGGAGCAAAAACCAGAGATTTCTCACAGACTTGAGCGCGCGCCGACGAAATGCTAGTCTCGACATTAGCTTTGCCATAGCTTTGCCATATATCGAGCCTCTTCCTAGTCTCGACATTAGCTTTGTCCTGTATCGAGCCTCTTCCTTCTAGGAAGAGGGT
>JBBKCR010000122.1:22535550-22550531 GCA_037577295.1 Ladigesia roloffi | reverse complement strand
TTAAAATGGATAGGTGGGCTGTTACAATAAGCACCCCTAGCAAAGGGTTTGGGAGGATTCTCTCCATCCCCGAAGATAAATTGCTCCCGTGTCTTCACCTCATTATACACAGCACGCCACTGACAAATTGACGGGTATTTAAAGGGAGTGAGAGTGTGAACTCTGTTTGGTTTATTGCATGCTACACCCAAAACACACCCATGACTAATTTACTAATTTAAGACAACCCATTTGAACTATGCGCCAGGTGCATTGTTAATTTTTCCGACGGGCACTATAGCGCTTTGCGCTGGCCCCTCCCCCAAAGACAACTGGGCTTCTGATTTCAGACAATGTGCCACTGACCGTAAAAATTGGGCCCTCAGATTTAAATGCAGAATTTATTTTACTTTACACATGGATCTTGATGCAGAAACCACTGTCATGATGTGCCATATTGTCACAATGTTTATTCCTACAATGTATCAGTAATTTGAACATTGCTCTTGGGTGCATGCGGATGAGTCACACTGGTTTCCAGAAGGAATAATAAAGTTTTGATTCTGCAGATTTAAAATACACCAAAATTTTTACACCCTTAATAATGTGTGGTGTGCAAAACTGGCCAGTCGGATTTCTAACTTAACATATTAGCAAATAAAATTAGAATTATTTTGTGATGGAATGCTGAACCAACCACTACTGACACAAGCAATTTTCAGCAGGCTGGTGCACTTCACTTTCACCGTTGAGAGAGAGGGAGGGGGGGTAGAGAGAAAGCTGAATTACCACACAGCAATAAAACCCAGGTGTTCATTGGTGCTATATTTAAATAAACGCTCATTACCACTATCTTACTTATGATTTGCCCATCGCATTTTTTGCTATTTGTTTTCTATTCCTCCCCAGAGAATAGAGTGATTCATATGCGATTGCAGCCACCTCCATATTAATGCTAGATTTGCCTACAGGGCGAGCTGGTGTTCTTATTTCACAATCTTGACTACAGCTCTACATCATAAGCTAGTTCAGCCAGGGCCTGTGGAAGAGCCCAAATCACCTCAGCTTATCCGATCAAATCTGGGTTTAGACATCTTAGTACGTGGAACAATTCAAATCAGCTAGTGCAGCAGTGCGATGGAGAAAAAATATCAGATGAGAAAGGTAGAAAGGGAGTGTGAGAGAGAGACCATTACCCCCTATTAGCATGAAGAACATTTAACTTATTCACGTCATTTCTAAACCAGAGCGCATCAGCACCCACTGTTCTCCGCCATGTGGCTTCTGACTGAGAGAAGATGATAGGGAAGAGCCCTGATTTTCCACAGCATTATCCTTGGAAATGGTAATTTCATCAGATTAGACAGTCTGCCAGCCAGCGACAGAGCTCAGGGATTTCAGGTGTGAGTGTGTGTTTAAGAGAGCACTTCCACCATCCTCAGATGTTCTGTTGTAGTTTAGACCCACTGTCTTAATGATTTCTGCACATTCTTTGCAATAACCTTAGAAAAGCTGGACAGTACTACTTCAAGGCCATGTTTGCTAGACCACTGTTGTCAGATAATGTACTAATAAATGGCAAAAATGATATGGCTTTTTTTCTGCTTAAAAATCCTTTACACTGCCACAGAAACAAACAGAATGTGCAAAAAGACATTCTTTACTCACAGAAATGAGCAAACGGTGACACTGGTTGGGCTACTTTCCATTTTGGAAGAGTGAAAGCACAGAGAGTTCCACTGCTGGATTCAGGATGGAAAACTTTGTGAGTGTTAACCCAGTTTAAATTTTTATTTTGCTTGTTGCCATGCCAATAGCAGAGACGATGGTAACTGGCTATTCATGTAAACATGAAAAAAAAATGTTAGTGACAATATTAAAGCCTCTTGGAGTTGCAGTGAATAACATTGATTATCTCATTACAATGCCACCTGTCACATTGGGATATATTAGGCAGCAAATGAACAGAGAGCGGGCAAAGTGGATGTCAGGAAATGTGACAAGGGCCAAATTATGATGGCTGGATGACCGGATAAGAGCATCTAAACAGTGGTTAGTACCAACCAAAAGTGGTCCAAGGAAGGACAACTGACAGGAGCATGGATGCCACAGGCTCACCAATGTTCATAGTGTGTGGAGGCCTGTCTAATCCCTCAGAGGAGCTGCTGCAGCACAACTTGCTGAAAGGTGTCAGAACAAATGGGACTGCATAGACACAGACTGGTCATAATGACCTCGCTGACCCCCGTCCACCAACAGAAGTGCCTACAAGTCAGAACTGGACCATGAAGCATTAAAGGGAGGTGGCCTGGTCTGATGCATCACATTTAATTTTATATAATGTAGAAACCCACGTGTGTGTCATTCACAGGATGCACTGTATGAAGAAGACAATAAAGTAGAGGCAGTGTGATGCTCTGGGTAGTGTTCTGCTGGGAAACCATGGGTCCTGACATTCATGTGGATGTTCCTTTGACATACACAACCTGCTAGGCATTGTTGCAGACTAAGCAGAACCTTTTATGTCATTGGAATTGACTAATAGAGGCCGTCTCTTCATCAGGCAGGGATGTTTTGACTTGACTTCCAAACTCTATAGATGTCAGGCGAAAGGAGTATCTGTCAGAAGAAGCTGCCTGCCATGCAGCAGACCTTGGAGTGTCCATTTTTAAAGTTTTGGTCACAAGTAACACAACATACCTTCAGCGGTCTTGTAGGGTCAGAGCGGTTTTAGCAGCCAATGGGGGACTCACACAATATGAGACACGTGGGTTTAATATTACAGCCAACCGCTATATGTACTGAAGTTTAAATTAAAGTTATGAATAAATTGCGCTCAATGTGTTGTTGTGTGAAGGTCTTAAGGGCTTGTGAGCGTTAATTACATTGAGGTTTAGAGGGAGTGTTGGTCAAAGGGGATTTCTGAAAACACAAGCGACTTCAATTTATGTACTGGCCCATGTATTATATAACCTTATACAAAATAAAGAAACAATACATCACTGCTTTATAAAGCAAAGCAGTAACAGCCATGAGCAGTTAAGCAAAACATTAAACCAACCTCCACTTCCATAATCTGGTACATGAAAATCGGTGTCTATTCTAAACCCCTAACCAGAAACAAAATGTGAAAGTTACAGAGAGCAGTGTCTTTTGTTTCCTCCCTCGGAATGGAAGCGTTTATTTATTGTCTCCAAAAAGAACGTTAGATTGGTTAGAATCACTCACAAACAGAGTCGCCAGGTAAAACTCCAAACACACCTTATCGATTCCCAGCTGATTCCCATCACTATTCCTGAACTCATTTTAGTATAGTCATTACCCTTTGTGGAACCATCAAATAAAAAATGTGTGCAATCCTTTTATATTGTTAAAAATGACAAATTCTGTGTGATCAGTAATAAGGCACTAGTGCATATCTGATAGTTCAGGTATTTATATGGTCAGCTTTGTGCACGAACGAGTTCAATGGAGGGCATTCATTGAACAAGTTCCTATTTTTCATGAATGCTGAACTGAAAGAATCACTTTACAAATTATGAATGTGAACATGAGTGACATTCACTCTCGCAAGACAGAACGCAGCTCACATTTTATGCTTGTTGATTACAGGCTAGCATGTTTAGTGCTTTGAGTTCAGACACTTCTGCAGAAGGCAGCTTCTTCTAACATTTGAGTCTGTGTTTTGAAGAAATCGGTGTAGGTTTAGATGAGCAAACACACACGTCTTGTTTACTTTGGGTTATTTTCTTTTCTGAGCACTTTAAAAGAGGTTGCATTTTATGAATTTTAGGAATAAAATGTACATATACAATATAACTTCATCTTTTTTTCACTTTCAGCAAAACACGATGCATTGCTTAAGTGGTAAGATCTATTTTCAGGCTCAAAGTTGGTTTGCAATGTAACGTATGTCTTTATTTATTCAGTAGTATGACAGATGAGGTTCTGATTGAGGTTCAGGTCTTTGAATTGAAAATAAAAAAAACACACAAAAAACTAAAGAGCGAACATGAACTGATTCATTTTTTCATACTGTGAGCTTGGTTCAAAATTCAAGAAAATATAACTGAATGTGAACTAGCTCATTTTTATTTGAATGAACTGATCTTTGGACTAGTTTCGGTGTGAACTGGCGCGACACTGGTCAGCTATTCAGATGGAAGAATAATATTTACATCAGAGCATCGCTAAAAGAAACATTCAACTATTGCATTGAGAGATTCAGAAATGTTTTGGAGGTACTTTAGGACTAACCCCTGGATCATAATAATTGAACTCATTAAGCGTCTTCTTTTGTAAGGCTACATGCTCCTTCCCTCCCTAATACTCTGATTATGCCATCGCATTGAGAGACTCTTAATCAGCTATTCAGCTCTGCAGATGATTGTGGGTATTTAATCACAGAAAAGAGGCCTTGAGTCTGTGGCGTCCACAGAGAGCGAAAGCTGCTGATTAGAGTGATCAGTGATCTTTCACTGAGATGCAGGAACTCAGGCTGTTTGTTCCTCAGTGGGCCCACATCAATCCTGTCTATCCATCTGCAAACAGATGAGCTGCTTATAAAGTTCAATTTTATTTTAGTAGCTCAAAATGATGAATCATGTGTTTTGTAGCAGTGTTTATGTAATAGCTGGGCGAAAAGGTTTACATTTCTAAATGATGCTGAAAGTCAACCTGCTGAAAGTTTAATGTCTAATGTTTGTTTTGAAATTCAGCTTCCAAGGACTGCACTGGTATTGTAATATTTTATCATGTATTAGAAGAAAATGTGGGGAGTAATAAAACCACACCATATTATACACATGAGGGTGGGATGAGAAGTGAGGGGATGCAGAGCACTGCATGGTGTCCAAACGTATGGAGAGAGGGGGATGTGGGTGGTGTCACAATTCCTTGAAAATATTTGAACTCATGTAGAGTGGGGGGTTGTTGAGGCTGATGCAAGGGCTTGTGCTCAAAACTATCGAGGTTAGGTGGCATGCAAGCTCTCAAAAATATCTGGACATGTATAGAGAAAGCAAGGGAGTAGGAGTATTTATAGTAATTGTGGATTGACAGTACGATATTAGGAGATATAGTGATGTCGGTGAAGTGGTTATTGCTCCAGTCCTAGCTCAAGGTTTCAAGGTTTAAAGCTGCTAGGTTTAGATGCTAATTCATAGTTTGTAAGCAATGGTCTAACTAATGAGTTGGCAGGAAGGTTTATTTTTTATCTCCCTTTTATTCATAATGCACATCACCCTTGGTGGCATTTTTCAAACACAACTTGAAGCACTTTATATTTTTAATATAAAATAGCATAGTGGAAAACATTTACGCTAGAGCATGGAGAGGCCTGCCCTAAGAGCATCATCCGGAGTCATAGTTAGTAAACAGGCCAAGTAGGCGGCCCAAATGATTCTACTTAGGACCTAGAAGATACTACTCAGGCAAAGTCAAAGTCAAACAGAACTTTATTGCCATCTCAACCACATACAAATATACAAAGATATGGCAAAGTGTACACGTAGTACCATAGGCACAAGACATGTGTGACATACAGGACAACAAAGACATATAAATAAGAGTAAGGTTTGAACAAACTTGTCCTGAGTGTGTGGACATCCCTGTACAATTTATATAAATATAAGTCAATTGTGTGGAAAAATTGTAGAAATAGAAACTTGTGTAGCCAAGGGGTGCAGCTTCCATTACTTTCTGGGATTTGTTTTAGTCTTGTAGCTCCACTTTAAAAGTAATGAATCAAATCACAGACACCAAACATGTTTTGTCTTATCACATCTCTTGGGAGTGAGGGTAAACTAGACAGTGGTGCATGATGGAAGGTCACATTGCTTGTATTGAAATTCCCCTTTATATCAATCCAGTTCAGTGAATCTTAACCTAAAGCCTAAACCTGATTTTCAGTTTCACTGGTTTGCTAACTGATGGAGCCTTTGTTGAAAAGCTAGAGATGCATCGAAATGGAATGGAAATTAGCTTGCCGAACTGTGGCGTGAATGCCTGTGCAAACCCATCCACAAGTCTGTAAAAAAAGTTGAGAGTGAAGCCAGCTGGTGGAGAGTTCTTGGTCGATGGTAAAGCCCATGGATGGCAGATACCCCAGTAGTGCTAGCATGGATGCTGAGGCCTGTGTAATTGATCCCATTGGGCCTACTTGGCACCGCAGGACACATCCCAACCCCAGGTTGAACAGGAACGCCGTGGAGACGACAGCTGCTTTTCCATGCAAACAGTGCCGGTCGCTGCAGACCATTAGCTCCCTCTGCCAGCTCTCATCTGGTGAAGCCAAGTCAGCAGTCCAGCCCCAGTGCCTCCATTTTGAGTCGAAAGAAAACACTGCAGAGATAATCTCGGGCACGGCATCCTCCGCCATGTGCTCAGGGCGAGTTATATTTAGGCTGTGCGAAACTCCAGCCAACATAATCAAGACTTTGAGGAGGATTTCCAGTAAAAACATGTGCATTTGGCTTGTTGAACGCCTCTAATTGGTTTGCAGTACTTTGTAATATTGCACTTTGCAAAGTGCAGCTCCATTCGGGTAGATTCTTAAACACAAAACTGACTGTTTAGCCTGAACAAAGCAGGGAACCTGTACAAGTTCGCCGCTTTATTACCCAGCCAGCCTCCCATTCACTGCCGCCAAGTAAGCCGGCAGCCAAGAGATGGAGGGAGAAAGAAATTGCATGAAAAGAGACACGTTGCTGTTGAACCTTCCTTATTTGTCTACTTTTTTTTACCGCTGCTGTCAAAACATTGCTGTCATTTTGCTTTTCCAGGTAAACAGCACAGTTATATACAACAGTCTCAGTTGGTTTAGCCAAAAAAGATCCTTCACTGTCAGGGTCAGCTTTTATTCAAGATTTATTCAATGCATCGCTACTCATCATAAACCTGCCAACATCCCCCTTCCCCCCCATCCCCCCTTGTGATTACAGGCTCTATGACGTGAATGGAATCTCCCTGCTCAAATCGCACTCCCACCTAAAACATGGCGGAACACATTGGTGAACCTGACAGACAAAAATCAGCCACTGGTCCAGAGCAGATCCCATCACAAACAGCAACAGCTACTACTACAACAACATATGACAGTGGGCATTGTCAACAAGGTACATCTCAAACTCCAGACTCTAATTTAGTCAAATGTGAGCAGAAAAAACAATCATTCCATTTATAAAATAGAGAAGAATAGATTGTGTGATGCTAACTGTCCCATTTGTCCTAAGTACTACAGCCCCAAGTGTATAGTTAAAAAAAAACAAGTGGAGGGAAAAAAAATCCATGGAAACTGTATTAGGCCTTCCAATTGATTTGGGACTGTTCAAAATGTTGTTAAATTGTCCTTAAAGCCCTGAAAGGCCAAGTCAATTGTATGGAAGTGAGAGCTTGCACAGTGGTGATAATTACTGGCATGTACAGCCATCAGTGTTGTGGCGCTAAAAAAGTCCTGACACAGATCTAGCAATCTGATATCATCATTAAGTGGCCTAGTAACACAAGCGCTGGAAATAAAACTGCCCGTCCTACATTTCTATTGTTAGGAAACTTTGAGTTGTGCAAAAATTCTCAGCATCAGTGTTTTTTTTCCACAGCACTCTCACCCATGCAATCAAATCACATTGTGTTATTTCTGCTCCTGTTATTGACCCTCGTTCTCCAGAGTCCCACTTCAGCAAGATGCACAGCTTGGTTTTAGAGAACATCCACTAGCTTTAGAAAACAGACCACCAATTAACGCTACCACTATCATGGCTTCATCGGTTAAATAAGTAGGACATGGGTTATGTCTGAGGATTTGATACTACTGCTATCATCCAGGGTTGTTTTCAACATTGTTTATTGATTTTATTGTACTTTTCTGGTAAGCATTACATATTTAGACATGGTGGGGTAATGCTTTTGATGTCTACAGGAAATGCATCACAAAGAGCTTGACTAAGAGAACTGCCTGCATTATTCTTCCTCATGGGGACATAACTGCATAGCCAACTGCAAGAATCTTTAAAACACATACAGACTGTTGATGTGGCGTGAGCAGCATTCCAGCTGACAGATGCTGCCTAATGTTTCTTATATTCTCAACACTGCCTGTGCTTTCACAACCACTCACTCTGTTGACAGAAAAAAAATAATGAATACTGGTCTTTTATACTGCAGTCATGTGAAAACATTGTAATCCAGGTGTTTTCACAATACTGTGTCCATTTTATACTACAAATGTCATTTTTGAGCACCAACTGTCTTTTACATTGTGTCAACATTGCCATATGTATGTAGTGACGGTGGAATGTTTTATTTATATAATAATAATTTGAATATTTAAGTATTCATTGTGTGTTTTAATTAGCATTATGAAGCTACATGGTTTGTTAACATTCCAGATGCCTCCAGAAATCAAAACTGTTCTAAAGAAACTGTTTAAAACGTGGACAAAAAAAAACAATTACTTAATATTTGATGGGATATTAGGCTATAAAATAGTTGTATTATGTTTCATTAATGCAAACCCCACTATCCCCAGCCGCCCATTTACAGTTTCTCAAACCACCTTGTCTTTGAAAGACAGCATATATTAGCAGAAAATAGTCAACTAACAAACATTTAAACCAAGAGAAATAAGCAATAGCTGCTGTAGAACATTCAGATGATTCATAAGTCATTAAGAAACCTGAATCTAATAAACAAAAGTGTTTAAAGATTTATTTCTGAAAAGTACTTATTTGTGATTGCTTGTAATTAAGAAGGCAGAAATCCAGTCTCCCTATGTGACAGCATGTATTTGGGAGATAAGTGCATCCAACTATTCGGTACATTTCAAAGCCTAGAATATTTAGATGAATAAAACAAACGAATATGCATTAATCATGGTTAACTGCAACATGTTAATAATATGATATAGCGTCGGTTTTAGATTGAGCAATTTGTTAAGACATAGCATAGCATAAAAAGATAAGATAACCCATTATTAATACCACAGCTGGGAAATTAAAGTTTTCAAGCATTACAAGCCATCTTTAGGCCTGAATCAGTGAAGAAACAAGTGTGGATGATTCCTGATGCTCAGGATGGTGATCAGTATACTGTTGGTGCTTAATGATGAATGGTTTGAACATCTTTATTTAGACACATTGTATCTTTAGGCACTTTGTGGCCGGTTGCAGTAAAATATTTGTTCTATAATTTTATCTACTCAATACAGCAAACAAAACACAGTTAAAGAGGCAAAAATATTATTTTCTGCTATTCAGGTATATTAAATCAAGTTACAGGGGTGACACAATGCTGAATATACCAAATATATCCTGTACTATTCATACAAGAGTATAAAAATAAATATGTCATATAAACAAGAACTATATTCATTTAACAAACTAATAAAAGACAGCTGACCAAAAAAAAAAAAGAGTGGTTAGACAGGCTGGCGCTCTGTGACATTTAAAGATGTGGAGTCATTCGAGTTCAATCAGGCAAAATGTCAGCTCGAGGCCATATGGTCCACTGTGCTTGTTTACCATGTGGAACACCTAGGTGAAAAAACCCCATATGCACTGTAAATAACAGTTTCCCTCCTCACTTGTGAGAGTTTGTGCCTGTTCTCACACACACACACACACCTCACCTTGTCTTCCGCCTGTCTATGAATCCAAAACCTCCCACACACGCCATGCTCAATTTTGGGAGATATAGGAAATTGTTTTTCTTGCTCAAAAGAAGAGCCTGATTGAAAAGATCAATATTTATTGATTATGGTATTAAGAAGGCCCCGACAGCAGGACAAACTCTGGCATTTTGAATGAACTGAATTTGTGTCCTGTCATGACACTGTACTCAGGGGAAGCCCTTGGTCTCCCTGTCTGGGTCGTATCTCTCACTTGTTAATGTGCTACAAATGGCTGCGTCTCTGCGCAGTCAAAATGCCTCCTTAACTCTCACTGGGTCTTAAATAGAAATTCAACGTGCTCTGCCCCCATATTATACGCAGTTTACTAATAATATTGCTCATGTTCATTGTTCCATGGCAGGATGTGCTGCATCCCTCACTGAACTGGATGTAAGTGAGGAACATATATAATTTAGCAGCTCGCGGAACAGCTGTACGCTCTAAGATAGGGTAGTTATAATGATCCCTTGCTGCCACTGTCTAAAATTTATTTCTAATTCCACCGAGGCCACAATAAATACAACTTATTTTTTTTGTCAGTGCTCACATAAATTCACAGATAAGGCAATTGCTCGCCGTAAATTGCCCGAGGGTAGAAGGACTCTCTAAGTAAAGGAGGGCTGTGTACTGACAGTAAAGCGGCGTTTCAGTGGTGAGCTTAATTACCTGAGAGCTACAGCGATGTATTAGAAATGACGTGGCCTCATCTATGGCCTCAGTCCTCTAGGGTCAGCCCATCCCAGTAGTGCCCAAGTCTGGAGCATTAGCCTATTAAATTGGGGTTCATTTAGATTGTGATTGCGCCGTCCCTGCTGCTTTATCGCTGGCCATGCTCGTTTTTTAATCCGCTACTTGCCTCTTGGATGCCAGGATGGTCCCTGTGCAGTTGTCAAGAGTTTATTGTTATAAATTATAAGCATTTGCCATCTTGGAAGCACTTGGTGCCCTTATCTCATTTGGCAGAGGACCACACATTATCCAGATGGCAGAGACAGCTCCAAATAGGACCAGGTCCCATTTGGTTGTACCTGATAGAAAAAATAGGTTTGACACCTCTTTAAAGCAACATGTTTAAGTGATTGTAATATTTAAATGTCAAGGAAACTAATGCCTTATTTTGTTTTAACAAACAAAAAAACACAATTTACCGATTCATGCTCCGCCCACAAATGTATTCCTATATAGGAACTGCTGTTAGCTGAAGTGACCTTTACAGAACAAACTAAGAAACTGGCATACTAGCATTCGCATTTGTAGAATGTCTTTTTTTATTTATTTTTTAAAAAATGTATAAACAACTAATAACTAAATACAGTGATCAATGATTAATTTCTTCCATTTTCTAATCTGCCCCACAACCTTGGATACAATAGCATTGTAAAGTCTTTCAGTCTCAATATGCAGACACGAAGCACCAGAAATTGTTGGTGTTTGCTCCTGTTTGTCTAGTGGGCCTTTAGATGTTTCAGTCATTATTTCGAGTATTTTGGCAATGACAAGAATATATTCACATGCCACAGCTGTCCATGGCTATGAGCCCAAGAGGACATAATTGGCTTAATCTGTAGGGCTGTGGAAATAATCCAATAAACAGGCAAATTCAAATCCAGAAGAACCCTATAAACGTCAAAATTCTAAATGTCCAGAGCAACAGGCAGAGATCAGATATCCAGAAGGCAGGTGTAAGGAGACTGTACGTCTTTTCATGCCAGAAGAACATGGAAATATATTTGAATAGCCTGGAACACTGGTGATTTTATTATACAAGAAATGTTCAATTGTATCTTGTCTATCAATATCTGACAACCCATATGAAAACCTGCATTATTCATATAAAGCGATCATCTATCTTCCTTACTTAAACAGGTCAGAATTTCATTCTGTGTTTCATGTAAGCCCAGTACATGTATTATGCAAAATTAGACCAATTATGGCCACTATCATAGAAAAAAGCACACATACAACTTGTATATGAATACATTATGAAGTCTTATATAAATTTTATATGACAATATTGTGCAAATATGTATGGTATTAGTAAAAAATAATGGAAATTAATAATATTCATATACAAATCATGTATAGTGGGGGTGGGGCATTCGGGGGATTCCACCCACCCACACTTTTGTCAGATTCTATTTTATTACATTTATTAAATTGTATTTATAACTTGGCATCCCTATCTCAAAACCCCCGTGTGGTTTTTGCAGCATAAATATCCCCTACAAAATTCTGTTGGAACATGTAAGAATCACAGGTGTTTTTAAATCAACTTTTCCATATGGGAATATCTTAAACATAAAAATAAATTGAAAATGCATGTATATAGAAACAAAATGCTACAAAGGCTTGTATTTGTGAGTGCATCCTGACTTCACTTTGAAATGCAAGTAGTATTGAGATGGATTAGTCTAAAATTGTAATATTTTTACGTTTTCATCTGCAGGTCTCCTAACAGTGGCAGAGGTTCCAGAGGTGTGGAGAGCGGCTCTTTGCTCCCACCCACCTGCTGTAGATAACTCGCTGTCCGTCATCAGCTCAACATCTGCGTCTGACTGCCTGTCTGTATCTCTGCTTTGTAAATGGGCAGCGCCCCCTAGTGCCACGGAGGACTTACATCCAAACTGCGCCTCATGCGGAGCACAGGAGAGCCTCCCAGACTGTGGTGCGTGGGACCTGTTCTGGACTAACTGGACGTCCATCGCAGCCTTCTTTTCGTTTTCTCGTGACAGGACCGGAGCTTCTGCCACAACCTGAGACTGTGATGACCCTTAATGGAACTGCCCGCTCTGTGAATAGGCCTTCTTCTGGAGTACACCTTTGGCACTCTGAACAATTTTACAGACCAAAGAGGAAGAATATCAGACAAACAAGCAAACAAACTAACAAACAAAATATCACACTTTAACCAAGGGAGTTCAGAGAGGATGTACTAAGTGAAGAAAATGGAACTGCAAATCCTCAGAAAGCCCTGTCACCACACATCAATGTCCACGTATGTAAAAGCACTGAAACAGGAGGATCGATCTGTGCAAACGAACTGACCATGCAGGTCAATGATGAACAAAAAAAAAAGTCTGAGGGGTACCTTTAATACTTTGCAGAGGTTCTTTTTTTTGTTTGTTTGTTTGTTTGTTTGTTTGTTTTTTTTCTCGGGCTGAACCCGCGGCTGTATTTTGAAACTGGAAATATAGATACTGTATACATATGTATGTGTATAAAGAAAATCAGATTTGCATTTTTCAGTAGCAACATTTGGGAAAATTTGCAATAAGCATGGTTGGTTACAGTTAAAGAGTACAGCGCTGATCATCATCAGACACAAAGCGAATATTGATATTGAAAAAAAAAATACAGAAAAAAAAAAAGATATTGTCATTTCCGATTGCCAGAAGAGGAAAAAAAAGTCATTAAATGTATTTTGAAAGGCCTACAGTTATATATTTAACAGTTTTATATGTTGTATCTTTGTAGAGAACCTTATTTAACATGAATAACGTGGTGGAAATGGCAGTGATAGAATGTGGATAATAAGTTCTGTTTCATGCTGGTCTTTCCTGCTCTCCTCCTCCACCAGTAGCGCCTCTCCTTTTAGACCCATTTAGAAAAAAGAAAACAAAAAGGAAAAAAAAACATGACCGCCACTTTCTTCTTCTTCTACTGTACTAAACAGACGAACAAAAAAAGAGGGACAGAACCCGGAGAGGGGGAAAAAGAAACGATTGATCACTGAGAACTGAACTTTATATACCACTTTAGTATGCAGAGCCATGGAAATCGCTATTTGCTATTGTATTGTAAAGGTGTAGAAAAAAAAAAGTCATTTCTCTATGGATTTTATCTAATTTATTTTTGTGCTTGTGTTTGTTTGCACAGTGCTGCCATCCGAGTGCTGACACAGACAGAGAGAGTTAAGAAAGTCTTAGAAATCATTTACATGAACTACTTTTTTATTATGAAATATTTTAAGAATAAATTAAATATGTGAAAGAAGAATCATGTGGCTAAAATAGAATTTCAGTATCATGTTTGGGGTTTCTGACCTCCTTTTTATTCTGTTTCTACCTTTGGCACATTGAGGAACTGGTAATGGAAAGTACATGATGTCTAAAGCTATACAGCGAAGCTTTCAAGCACATACAGAGTAATTGGGTCATACTGAGCTTTTCTAAACACATGCTGGGACTGATTACATTAACATTGGAATATTGAGAGATGTACTGCTCTCACCCATAAAAGCCTTTAGAATGAATACACTGCAGCTATACACTTGATGCATTATGCAGTGTACATGCACAAACGTGCCATACACTGACATATGCTTTTGTTTGTGTGCGCAGGGTAAACACAGCCACAGTGCCATGCATTTCTGCTGCTTAATGTGTTTTCTTTTCAGCTCAAAAGAGGGGCAGCACATCTGACTGGTCACAGCAGGTAGCCAAATCCTGTTTTTTTTCCTGAACTAATTCATCTTTTAGAGGCACATCAAGGATTTATTGAACTCTGAGGGTCACGCAGTCCGCCTGAGGACCAATGATGATGCAAGGCCAGCTAAAGTGATGGACAGAGTCCCGAAATCCAGTGCTTGAGAGATACCTTTGTCAAAATATGACTGACATAAAAGTGCTCTATTCATATTTTTGCTGAAGTCCAAAATACAAAAGTACTCAACTTGTACTAAAGTATTAAAAGTAAAACAATTGTGAGATTATCTTACAATCCACCATTTCTTCTCTTGTGTCTTCAGATCTGATTTAAAAAACACCCAACACAGTTTCAAATTCTAAGATCTTGTCACCCAGGCCTTATTATGGTTCCACTTACATGTAAAAGAGTGTAATATGTTGCCTGGTGTCAAAGATTTTCATTGGTGTCAAGGTTTTTCATTCACAGTACTTTGCAAAAAGTAGGGGAGTATTTATTTTTTAAATGAAATGTAGTAAAGTGAAAGGATGCAAGCATACTGAAAATACAATTGAATGTTAGGTACTTGGAAAAGCTACTGAGGTACAGTAATGAAGTATATGTACTTTGTTACTGTCACTCTCTCGCTGTCTCTTTCTGCCTCTCTCTCTCGCCCCCTCCCTCTGTCTATCTCTCTATCTCTCCCTCTCTCTGTATCTCTCCATCTCTCTCTCTCCCCTCTCTATCTCTCTATCTCCTCCTCCCTCTCTCTATCTCTCTCTCTCTCTCTTTGTATCTCTCCATCTCTATCTATCTATCTCTCTCTCTCCCTCTCTCTCTCTCTCTCTCTGTATCTCTCCATCTCTCTCTCTCCCCTCTCTATCTCTCTCTCTCCTCCTCCCTCTCTCTCTATCTCTCTCTCTCTCTTTGT
>JBBKCR010000122.1:22486171-22499288 GCA_037577295.1 Ladigesia roloffi | reverse complement strand
ATGTTTAGGATTAAGGGGTTTCACACTCACACCTTAAATCCACTTTTAAGGTCAAATTAAGGGAACAGTTTAAAAATGAATGGCCACTTAATTTAAATTAAGGTGTTTGGCATGTTTTCAGGGGTAAATTAAGGTAGAGTTAAGCACAAATTATGTACATTGTGTTTCACTGATGCTCATTAGTCATTTATCAGGTGCCTTGCTGATGAGGGACAGTGCCTGTACTGTATGGCTCATCTGTAGCTCATCTGCTTTTGTAGAATTTATCAGCTGTCCTTTTCTCCATCCCCTGGAACGAGACTCAAACTGGACCACGGCTTACTAGATGATTTGAGTTGTCGACCATTCTTAACATAGTAAAAGTAGTAGCATCTCCTCGAGTTAGGCAAGACAGGATGAAGACAGGGTTTCAAACTGAAGACAGAATTTTTAAACTTTGGAACTGATGGGTGTGATTGATTCTATCACTGATAGCTTGCCCACCCAGAGAGAGGATCCTTTCAACAATATAATGCTAGTTACAGTGTTCTAAACACAAACATTGGACTTTTAATACATAGATGTAAAATAGATGTTAAAAATAATGTATTGTCAATTCAGAAACGTGTCAAGTTTTTATTTGAAACATACCGAATTTCCTTACATTCTGTCTGACTTCCTGCCTGATCTTTGCACATGAACCTTGCAAGAAAATAAATGAAAGGCAGCTCACTCCATGGAGATCTTATTCCACTGTAATCATTTGCAACTCAAGGCTAGGCATGTTCAGGTGTAACAGGCACAGCAGCACTGCTTTTTATAACTTGTCGAGTGTGGCTTTGAGAATAAACTGCCAACCAAAATATACAGCCAGCAATAGTGCAGCGGTCAGAGACTCACCGAGGAAAAGAGAATGTCACAAACTGAGCACCTAGGCTACAGTAGCCAGTACTTGTGTGGTTTCAGCACCATAGATGTTTGCAAATGCTTCCAAAACACCTGCATAAAGCCTGTCATCCAGAATAAAGTCATCACAGGTTTCTGTTAAAAAAAGACACAATGTAACACAACCATACTTTAACATGTTGTGGGTAAAATCAAACCTGCATGGGAAGCTGTGGCACAGACAAACAGGAGTGGATGGCACTGACCTGAGTGCCCGCTCCGCCCCACTCTCCTGCCAGCAGTCCCTGCAGCAGCTGTGCTCCAATTACAAACTCCTGACACTGCCTGGCCTGTATTAGCATTTCATTAGGACCCCCCATCCTCCCATGATTTAGACGGAGCATACTGCTGCCACTGACCACACCAAGCCCCTAATTGCCTCTTAATGTTGCCTGCAGCTTGGGTGACACCTTCCCTGTACCTCTCTCCTTCCCTTTCTCTCCCCCCATCTCTTAATCTCATCTAATATGTGGGTCACTGCCTCAACCTTTTTCCCCCCAAGACTTCCATGGACAACCGGGGATGAGGGGGAAAGAACTAGCCATGAATGTTTAATCAGTCCTGGAGAATGTTTTGATTCAATCACTCAAACTATGAGAAAATGGAAGATTTAAATTTACCCCAAGAAGGAGAAGGGAGGAAAAAAAAATCAGACCATAAGGCACAAAGCACATAAGTTATGTCTTGCTGAGAAGCATACGCATGCCTTGGGCTATTTCTCGGTCCTATATAGAACCGGGATCTAAGTGACATCAATTTTTAAACAGGGACTCTCCCAAAGCAAACTTTGTTCAGAGGACATGTTCTGTCTTAACGGCTTGGCCTTTGCTTTGACTTCATGTCTGCTGAAATGTACGTTCTTTTAACTTGGCTACAGATTACGTAATTGTACATTGCTTCAAAAAAGAATATCTGGCCAGTGCTCGAATGCCTGTGCTCACCTGTGAAGTATCGCGGAACAAACTGTTCCTTTTCATGTACAGCCGATAGAAACAGCCATTTAAGTTGACTGGCAGTGGGACAATAACTAGGGTGGTGAGAGGAGCAAAAAGGTCTTGAGAACATGCGGCCAGGCAGTACAGCCTGTCTCTGATAACTGCGGAAAGCTGAACATTATATCTCGCCTGGGGAAAGAGTGCTCCACAAAGACTTCACACTATTTCTCCACACTGCTGGGGAAAAAAAAATCCACTGCTGCATTCTCCATCAAACAAAACATCAGACTGATTTACATTCTGCTACCAATCCTGTTGATTCTGCATTATACAGACTCATACCATTTCCATAATTAATGGAAGCTAATTAACCAACAGGAGTGGTAATGTATAAATAGAGGCACAGAGAGCAATTCCTATGTCACCGCCCGCAAGTTCCTAGTTAATCTTAACAGTGTGAAACAGAGAGGAAGAGTCATCACCATGGAGAGGAGGGATCCTTCAGGAACATACATTTTCTGCCGCAAATAAGCTTTGAGGAATCTCCCAGCGTGATCGCTTTGAGACTCGGGGAACTATAACCAGCGGTGGCGTGTGATTAGCATGGGGAAACCTCAGTTTAGCAACTGCACCACAGACAGATTCGGAGTCATTTTCAATAATAGTTTAAAAGAGCTGAGAAAGACACTAAGCTCCTATCATGGAAAAACTTTTAGACGGATTGCATTTCTAAACAGTGTCTGTGATTCAACAGGGAGCTGTAAGTTTTAAAATAAACACAGACCAGCCATAACATTAAAATCACCTGCTTCATGTTGTGTAGGTTCCATTTGTGTAGCCAAAACAGATCTGATCTGTCGAGACATGGATTTTAAAAGGCCTCTGAGATTTTACCCTCATATACCTTGGATCAGACTGGCCTTATGGATCAGACGTGTCTGTCCAGCACATTTCATAGCGAGGGAAAGGTGTTACCATGAAATGGTAAACATACTTGGTCTGCAGTGATGTTCTGATAGTGAGCAAGCTGTGATACTCTGTGAATTCTGACACCTTTCTATCACATCCAGCCTTAACTTTTTTCATCAATTTGGGCTCTAGTAGCTCTTCTGTGGCATTGGACCAGGCTAGCCTTTGCTCCTCACACTTCAGAGCCTTGGGCGCTCATGTCATTGTTCCATGGATCACTTTCAGGAGGTTAAATTACTGCATATGAGGAACATCACGTAATACCGTCTCTGACTCAGTTGTCTAGTCATCACAATTTACCTGTTGTCCCAGTCACTCAGATCCTTACTCTTTTTTCCTACTTCCAACATATCAAATCCAAGGATTGACTGTTCACTTTCTACCTTATAGATCGATCCCATCACTGTAACAATATAATGAATGTAATTCACCTCACTTGTCAGAAGTTATTACTAGTAGGTTGTGATCAGCAGATGTGTACTTGTTCATTTGTCCATTTGTTCATTTGTTCAATAATTCACTTGGTGATTTGGTCATTTAGTCATTCGTTCATTATTTCACTGATTTTCCATATTTTTTTATTAAAACAAGATTGTGGGGGATGATGGTGTCTATAAAAAGCCCTTTCATTTATCAGTCTGTTTCAGAGCTCTACGAAGAAACTTTGCCAAATTTGAAAAATCCCAGGTGACCACTGTGCCTGAAAATGAATGAAGAACTGTTCACGAATCGAAAAAAATGGATAAATAAATAACATAAAAAGCTCTTAAGCAAATCACAGTGTTAGTAGTGTTGTGACATCCCTTAAAAGCAACTTCAAAATGCTGCCTAAGGCTTTCTTTCATATTATCCTGAGATGTTGACAGGAAATGGATTGCGGTGATTTCACAGTCCAGTAAACATGCTCTTGCTTTTGAATGTATGGAAGGGCATGATGTAGGATACTGTTTAACCCAGAAAAAGACGCAAGGAGGGCCCCGGGGACAAGCCCATTCCTCATACTACACATCCATCATGGAGGGCAATGGAAAGCAGCAGATACCAGGACCGCACATCCTCCTCCCCGGGGATGCTGACGCGACGATGAGGACGAGACAGGGATGATCCCACCAGAAACATGGGAACACCATCACTACTTTTGTGTTTGGCTGACTAGGTCATGTACCAGACTGGGTCCCATTACAGGTCCTGAAGTACCCTTCTTGTACACTTTAGTGTTTTCCTGCTGTGATGTCTTGTGATTTGAATGTAAAAAGTTCAGATGTAAACTGTGGAGATGTTTTATGGGTAAGTAGAGACCCTGCAACAATATAAACATGCAGATGCCTCCCTGTACACTTTCAATAGATATGAAATTAGCGCACATGCAATAAAATGTTTAGTGACATTATGGATATCTGTCGTCAGCTCTTCCAACTCCAAGTTGATGTGACACAAATATGCACAGTTCATCATGCATCATGCGCATCACTGTCCATCTCTGTTTGGATCATGTGGTGACTGTTAGCTATAGATTGCCTAGCATTATGCTCCACAGTGCTCAAAATGCTGTTTCTTGCTCTGCCAATGTTGCAGTGGCCACCGCAAAGCAAAGACAGAGGGAAAAAACCTAGTAACATGGACCTACTGCTGAAATCAATAGGGTTTGATGTATACATACATACTCCATATTCCACGTGTTCCACTAATGAAAGTGTTGAAAATAGTTATTATAGTTGATGATTTTTGAGTTTCCTGGAAAATAGCTGATATATGTATATATATATATATTATTGTTTTAGCACATTATTTAGTTTGTTGCTTTTTTAGACACGCAGCACTGTATGTGTTATATGGACAAAAGTGATGGGACGACTGAACATCACATCAACAGAGACTGTAATGGAAACTGTTCAGTTACATAGACTTTCATATGGGCTTGGTCCCCCTTCACAGCTGCTATAATGGTTACGCCATCCCCATGCTCTGAACTCTGAGCGTATCTTGCTTTTCTATAACAAGCTACGTAAAACATGAATACCCTGCAGAGGCAAATATCTAGTTTTATATTTGATTTGAATACATTAATATTTAAGCTGAGATTTACTGAATTATTGGAACTGTGACACTGCTCTTAAAGAGCTCCTTTTTTTGTTTATAAGGTTTGCAAACCAAAGGATATTACACATTTGTCCATATGTGCAATACACTACATTTAAATTAGTTATTTTCTTATTTAATTTTGTATATAACAGAAAACCCTATTTTTATGCTAAATTATATATACACACACACACCTTCAAAGTGCGCATGGATACAATGCATTTTTTGACACCTATTTCTACAGTATTTGAAGGGATGTTTCCTTCTTGACCGATCAATATTTCACTCTTAAACCAATTCAGCACTTTTCCTGCAGGTAGCATTGGCGTCCTATTCTCGTCTTATTTCAGGGTGTCATATTCCCCTGCACATATGTGGGCGAGAATGAGTCCTGTCAAACAAGAGTATGGGGAGACAAAACTCATCCCCGGCCTGTCTGTGCCACTGAGCACATGACAGCCCCCAGGAAAAAGACCCTAATAACATATTTGATTTGCCGAAACCTTAATTTTTCACTTGGCTTCACCTGACCATTTCTGCGTCCCTGCAGTGCCTGTAACTTGGCTGCGCAGTCATTAGCAGCGGGGATGAGGAACCAAGACTTACAACACCTGCAAACAAAGCTTATCGTTTGCTCAGAGGGAAGAAGACGCATCACAGTAATGCGATATGTACAGTAATGCACTGATGATGGTGATTTATTTCGAAATAAAAATGGCACATATGTGCACACGTACATGCACGTGCTCACACATTATGTTTGTAATGTATACATTTATGTGTGTGTAGTAAATCACAAAGCTGTAGCTAGCTTCAAGAACCTATGAGGAGTTGCAACCATCGCCTGAAATTATGTACATGCATTGGAACTCTACATGTTAGGCATGAAATTGGAAAATGCTCAATATATCATCTTTTTTTTTTATCAATATATCATCATCTTTTTAGGTTCAGGTTCATAATTCAACTAATATTTTTGAACTTGTGGAAGTAATAATGGAAGTAATACACACAATCATCCCACACTTCTAAAAACCAAGTGAACGAAAGCCATTACATGCCAAAATTATAATAACATTCATTGTGTAGGTATATGGAAAATGAATTTTTTGAAAAATTATTTGGCACTGAACGGTTTCCTAATGATTGTGAGGTCAGCAATTTACAGTACTTTCATTTAAAAACAACATGGCCCCTAACCATGCAGGTAAAAAGGCAGCTCAAATGGTATAGATATTTCCTTAATTAGCCATTATGACTTCCAGCTACACTTTTTTCACTCTATGCATCCTGATATAATGTGCAGTGTATGTTTTCTTTCTCTGCATGCACTTCTATAGACAGACCTCATTTCAAAAATGAATGGCCATGCACTACAATGCTGTATGTAAGATAAAGTATATATTTCGCAGTGAAAGTGAGAGTGTGTGTTTGTGTATATGTGTGTGTGTGTGTGTGTGTGTGTGTGTGTGTGTGTATGTGTGTGTGTGTGTGTGTGTGTGTATGCGTGTGTGTGCGTGTGTGTGTGTGCGCGTGTGCGAGTGTGTGTGCGTGTGTATATGTGTGTGTGTGTGTGTGTATGTGTGTGTGTGTGTGAGAGTGCGTGCAAGTGTAACTGAGACACCATTACGTTTACTTTTGTCACTTAATTATTCCTCAGGAGAGGCAATTAGCCACCGTGCAGCAATGCGGGCAAAGCGACTTGAAACAACCTCTACACTCACACACACACACATGCGCACACACACACATACCGAGTAATCACTCAGGAGCCATGGTCCGATGAGAGCGGCACACAACACGAGATAAAAGAGATTCAAAACCTCGGCCAGTTTATATTTAGAGTCTTAATGTAATCAAATAAATGTTCTTGTTACAAAACCTTGCATAAATGTGGATTTACGTCACAGAACTATGCATATCAAAGGCTTTTTCCAAAGAGAGCATTAGCTGTTTCTAACAATGCGGTGACTTCTGAGGCTCTACTGGGTTTAAACATACTTAACCGTGGGTTAGACGGGAGGGGGGCGGTCCTGAAGACACAGAGCTTATTACATATGCAAATACACTCAAAAAATGGTTGCACTGAATAAATACGATTTAATCGCTTCTTTTCCACACGGATACAAAAAATATTTCTGTGTCTTTCTACTGACTTACTTTCTGCAATAATTGTGTCAATGCATTATGCTTAGTTTCAATTCAAATCAAGTAAAGATGATGCATTGCACCATTTTTTTGCATTTTCTCTCTTTTTTTGGAGCCACAGTTGCGATTAATAACGGGCATCATGTCACATTTTAATCTTGCCCTAAATATGTCACAGCATCTCCACCGGGGAGACGGCAGTGGTCCTGGCCGCGCACAAACACGGCGCACTGATCACATTTCTCAGCACCTGCTAAAGTGTCACAACTAATCTATCCACAATTACCACAAGCCCTTGTTCCAAAACCAGGACAAATTAGCTTCAAAACAACGACACACCACGGCTCGGCACAGTCAAAAGAGATCCATTTCATTAATAATGAAATCCGAGGCCCATTTCCAAAAGAACATGACACCTCCTCACTTCCTGACAAGACTCTTAAAACTTGGAATAATTAATTCATTCTTTTTTTCTTCTTCTCTCTTAATAACAACAGAACTAGTTTAGCATACATGGTGAGCATCTAATTAAAGGAGTGTTTAGCTAAAAGGGAATTGGCGAGTGATAAACGGAGCAGAGGTGAACACTAATTGGAGTCAAAATGCAGACCCTACAATATGTAATAATCGCAAAGAAGCTTCTATTTAAGCCAGGGGCTGTAATGTAAAGGACTTCAGCGAGGGCTTTGCATCTAAACGGCAATACTTCTCTCCGAACAGGCAAAGGTCTTCTCCTCCAAGTGCAAAATGGACTTCATCCATGCCTCCTACATATCAGCAATCTTAATTTGGCCTGAGGTTTTCTCACATGTACACACACACACACTCCTTGTTGATGAGGTATGCATTTTATAGATGCAGGTGAGCACATACAAGAAGATTTGAATTCCTGGCAGGAATATTTATAAAGGTTATTAAGCGCTTGGTGAGGCATCCATTTGCCATTCGTGTAACCATGGGTGTGACATTTATCAAGAATGTCCAGTTAAATGTCACAGGAGGAGATAGCAGTCCTGCTCTTAATTAGGACCTGAAAGTCTTTGAGGAGTTCTCTTACTCCAACTTCTTCTACTTCAAGCCTCCACTGATCTCTCTTGCTCTCTATCTATCTCCCTTTCTTTCTTTCTTTCTTCATCCTCTTTTTCCCTCATCTGTCCGGCCAGCTACATTCAGGGAATGCATGTTAAGCAAACTTTGGATAACAATTGATAAAGGGAAGGAGGATAAAGCACAGACAAATGGCCGAGGATGTAGTTCATCCATCACGCTCACAAGACTCATTGTTTGCAGATTTTAACCTATAGGAGTTCGCCTCCCCTCCCCAGCGACTCCCACAAATCACACTGAGCCGAGGCCCCGTGCAGGCCAGGGGAATCTGTGCCTTGGATTCTGCTGTAGAAAGTGAAAACGTGTGTGTGAGTGTGTGTGTGTGTGCACGTGTGTGTGTGTGATGAGGGTGGCTGGAGTGAGCGAGGAACCTTCCTGCCATTATCTCCTCTGAGTTCCCAGGCCAAAAACCTGAGGCATAACAGAGTGTCCTGGCTACATGAGAAAAGAGAGTTATGAGAGTGTAAATATTGACTGTGCTGACATGGCGCAGCACTGGGTCGATGGAGAAATGTTTGGCTTATCACGCCGCCTCTGCATCACTGCTTCTCCCTCTGTGGACAGAGGAAGAAACTCTGCTGTCTGATGACGAGGTCACATTCAATCTGTCGGAAGAATATTTCAAGCTTTAAAATATAATGACTGTGAACAGGAACTTCCCAGCACGGCGATTACTGGGGCTATCAATAGCACGGCATCAGAGTTTGGAATGACTGACAATTAAGGTGAGAAGTTAGTTTGAAACGCCACCTCCCTCTTATTTAAATATTTAAAAGTGTGATATCATTTTTTAAATTCATGGAAGTTGTTGATTGCTTCAGTGATAACTAGAAATGCCGCAGTCTGATTGGATGTCTGCTATCCAAACTTTAATGAATTAGGTTAAACTCAAATATGTTCAACTCAATCCAGTTATGAGCTGTTTTTTGTTTCATAGGCATGCAGTAATATCTACAGTTTAGAAATTTTGTGTAAAAACGAATCAAAATTCTGAGCAAATGTTACCTCAAGTCTATTTTTGCCCACTTATTTGCATTTATTCTACTATACTTTGCTTTGCAGTAGTTATAGTTCACAGCCAACCATATCTTATCCGTGTTGTGTCTGTATTATCAAAGATCAAAGACCATTGTTAGCCAAAACTATGATATTAAAGTACACAGATAAGATAATGGAGCCTAAAATTTGTAGAAAAAAATAAAATAAAGAATGCAGATTTTTGTAATTGTATATCTTTTCAAAGCAGAAGTTGTCTTCAGTATTGTGTGAAATGTTCATGATGAATGAAGTGACACTAATGCTAATAAATGATGTACCTCTGCTAAAACCAACAGAAGATTTAGAAGTGGCTCCACTCTGTGAGTCTGAGTCGTCTTCCATTTTGCAGCTTAGCTGTTGTTCCTACATGCATCTTAAGTGTGTCCTAAGACAGCACCAGACTTGAAGTCAGTGAGCTCTTCAGTATGACTCATTCTACTGCCAGTGTCTGTGGAGACAGCCAGGTTGTATGCTTTGTTCTTACGTACTTGTTAGTCATGACTGTGGCTGAAACACCTGAACTCGGTACTCAGGAAGGGTGTTCACATATATTTTTAGATGGTCATGGTATATTCCCAATATATAAGCTCTAAGAACATTGGTAATAATAACTTACATAGTGTAAACTGAAATTACACTCATTACCTCATTCTCTGTAACCACTTAATCCTGACTAGGGTCAGGGATGCACTGATCCTATCCAGAGACTTTGATTTGATATTGAAAATATGTTTTTTAACATATACAGTATACAGAATACTCAAATTCCCTATACTAATATATACTATATTATTAAATTGTGCTAACATTTGTTTGCCAGATGTGTAGCCATGAAACTTGTGAAAGGTCATGTGTGTTCCCTCTCTTTCACTTCCTGCAAATATTTGCAAACCACCATCTCCTCTCTATCTATTACTTGGTGCTTCAAGACACGTTTTGGCCTTCTAGGCATTAAGCAGAGATTAGCTACATGATAAACTACTAGAATGATACTGAGACTAACTGTGGTGAACCAACTTAGCATGATAGTGTAAAGGGCAGGGCTCCACCAAGGAGCATGTTAATCATGTGGAGACACCGCAATGTTAAAAGTCATAGACCTGAAGTGATTTCTGCTGGTCTGTTGGAAAAGGAGAGCAATAAAAAAGGTTAATATTCATAAGTGGAGTTCTTGCATGAATATCAGTGGCACCCACTTGTAGGGTCTATATGAATGATCACCTCTCAGTGCAGAACCGAACACCCAGGAAATCCTTTCTACTTGTGGTGATAAGACTGTATAAATCTTCCTCATTCTGTTAGTGATCTCCTCAGGATTATATTTGCCGTAGTTATACGCTTACTTAGTTAGATTTATATTGCCATACCCAGCTGGCATTTTAACGTGGAGTCAGCGTTGAATCAACTTCAGGTGCGTCAGATGTCAGTGTTGGATAAACGTTGGATGTTGTTTAGATTTTTCAAATCTAATCAATGTTGGAATATCAACGTCATTCCAACGTTGATTTCAGGTAAAACTCACATTTTATTTATATTTCTATGTTGAATCCATAGTTAGTTAACAACACCATTTCAACCATTTAGTATTCAACGTTGTTTTTTTGTTGAATGAATGTTTTTTCATAAACTGACATTATTTCAACCACATTAAAACGTTTAAGGTCGGTCGAATGCCAGCTGGGTAGTTACATTATTGCTTTGTTAGAGTTTTTGGTATTACATTTGCACCATTCTACTGTTCTGTTCTTTTTTTTAACTCTTTTGGTGTATGTTTATATCCTCCTGTTCCTCTTGGTGCATTGAGCATGTCTAGGACAAAATAAATTGCCACTGTGGTAAATAAAGTTCTTTCTTAACTTATGTCATCTCATCTTATAAATTCCAGATAACATCTGCTGTACAAGCAATTGCTTGGTTGCTTGGTGTCAGTTTAGACCTGGGATCTGCAATTCTAGTCTTGGAGGACTGGTATTCCAGCAATTTGGTGATTTTTATGTTTAAACAGATATGGTTCAACTCATCAGTTAATTGCTATGCAGTTTAGTGAATGTTTCTGAGGAAGGGAACTACTCAACTGTGCTGAACATTTCTGTTAGACCATAGGTGTGGCTCAAAATATGCGGTAAATGTATTTCCCACGTGTTTTATTGGTCCTGGAGTAGTCATGCTGCTGTTCTAACCCTCCCTGGTTGAGGCATTTATGCTTCACAAGATGGTTTGATACTGCTTGTTGGTCCCTGGTGCCATGTCAAAGCTACCCACGCCGAGGAGCTTGAGCCCCAAACTGAAGATGTTTTTTGGTTTTCCTCCAATAAATCAGAGTCATAATTTGTTTGTCTTTGATGTAACAGACAAAAAGATGGCGGTGGGATTTTTAATGTTGGCCTACGAGAGGGACCGTGGAGGGAGCGTTTGTGTCGGGTGGCTTTGAGGGAGATAAAACCTGTAATCAATAAGAGCTCAGCACGAATCCTTGCATGCTATTGTAAACTCACAACTATGATATCAAAAAGCATTCCAGGAGGAATAGAGATAAAACGAGGCCCGCCGCCTTCCTCGACTTCCTCGGCGGGAGCTGTTCTACATGCTCCGCTCATCAGCGCTTTTGATGGCTGATCCCAAATCAGAGATTGTGTTTTCAATTACTCCTGTACCTCCCTCGCCCCACTCCCGCTCTGCGGTATCTGCCTGGAGAAGCAAAGGGATCTTATAATAGGGGAGCGTGCTGTTTTAATGCGCAGTCCAGTGGCCTGGTTGGAGACAGAGGTGTCAGGAGACCTCAAGGTACAGAGAGAACAGAGCCAGAAACAGAATCAGGTACTCATGGGGGTCCGGCTCTGAAGGGTGAGATTGATGATACAAAGGGATTTCCTGAGAGTGTGGCTGTGGGATTGTGTGTGTGTGTGTGTGTATGTGTGTGTGAATGTGTGTGTGAGGGTGAGCGTGTACCTTAGAGTATGCACCTGATCCTACCTTGATCCTTAAATTTCATTTCAGCCCTCTTTTATTTTATTTCCCCTCCTTCGGCTGTCCGGCGAGACCACAATCCCCCCAAGGCTATTGGCCCGCTAGCTGGTCCAAACACATATTCGCTGTTGCACTACAATCTCATTGTCTTGGGGCCTGGCCAGTGAGAGGTAAATAATCCTTTGCATTTTTAGGCTTTCAGAGGAAGGTGATAATGCTTTTCCTGTGTCTGTTTTTTCCCTGTGGAATGATGCTATTTATGCACACATACACACACATATACACACACACACACACAGACACATACATTTTATATGCACAATATATATAATATAGCTCTTTTCCAAATCGGCATAAATCCATTATGATAGTTTTCATTACCTATTTATCCTGTTAAAATGGTTTGTTGGCTGAATATATTGACAATGATTCTTAAATCAAACAACAGTATTGTTGATTATAAAGTAAAAGTTTATTATTTTTTTTCCAAAACACTATAAATCCATCCATTTATTTCCTAAAAGTTGATTGTTTATGTGCGCTATGTGTGAGCATGCAACATATGATATCAAGGACTCAGGGACGGGATAAATGAATATAAATCAAAATAAGTTCAAATGCATTAAATAAATAAAATAAATAGTTATTTCATAAAACACTTTTTTGGATTACATTCAAAGTGTATTATGGGTTGGGCCGAAGCGAATACGTTTTTTGGAAAGGTACAAATAACGTCTTTTTTATGAATATTTGTATTCGCGTGGTTAGGGCACTCGCCCTGCAATCAGAAAGTAGTGGGTCGATCCCCAAGAGCGCTAGGCACCACTGAGGTCCTCTGAGCACGGTACCGTCTCCACACACCACTTCCCAGTACCGTCCCTACATGCCACTCCTGGTACCGTCTCCACACTCCGCTCCCCGGTACCGTCCATATGCGGCACTCCTGG
>JBBKCR010000122.1:22465769-22476366 GCA_037577295.1 Ladigesia roloffi | reverse complement strand
CTCTCTCTCTCTCTCTCTCTCTCTCTCTCTCTCTCTCTCTCTCTCTCTCGCTCTACTCTCTTTTTCCTTTTATAACCTTCCTTTTCTCCCACTTCTTCCTGTGCCATATGGACAGGTGCGTTTGGCGGACCTCAAGCCACAGACTTGTTTAAAATCACAGCCAGAGGGTCACTTCATGTGTGTAGTTGTGTGTGTGTGTGTGTGTGTGTGTGTTTTATGCTTAGGCAAGAGATAACAACGGGTTTTGTGACATAAAGGTAGATATGCAGCTGAGGGACAGGGTAAACCCAGGTGAGCTCACTTGTTCAGGTGTCTTTGTGTGTGCATGTGCGTGTGCGTGTGTGTGTGTGTGTGTGTGTGTGAGAGAGAGGCTGGTGGAGAAACCAGAACAGCTCCTGCGGCTCTGAACCACAGTGGATCTCATGTCACACTCAGGGTTTCCTGTCAGATCGCCTTGGAAAAATAGGTTTTAGCTCGATGCAGGAACACTCCAAGAGTTTCCTGGTTTTGACTTGCACCCTCAGGCAGTTGTCCCTTTACCTGCAATCTGAACATCTTCAGTTAAACAAAAAAATCACCAGAGATGCAAGCACATGTTGCATCATGACCAAAAGGTGAGATGTGCATATGTTGAGATTTTATTTCCATAATATTACTTCATGCTTCAAGGGAAAATGCAATATTGGACCAGGTTTATCCATTCATCATGAAATTTCCCATTGCAAATCGTGCAAATAAAAGCAAAATTAAAAAGAAATACATGTACGCCAATGAGTCAAAACATCTCTTTGAATCTGAAGCCCCTGAACAGGAATTGAGGACTCCAACCAGAGCACTGCTGCAATAATACCTGGTCTCTCCTGACCTTTTAGTTTACAAAAAACATTAAGTTACTCATAAAAATAGGAAGCTGTGCACAAACCTGTGGTCAACTCCCAGTGATAGACACTCCAATTTAAATTATTTTACTGTTGTTTGAAACACAATTTTTAAACATTTGCAAATGTTTTGCCATATCAAACCTGTTAACCACTTAATAAATGTATTAAAACACCACCTGAATCCACGTCCTTTGAAACTGATTTTTGTTCTACTGTCAATTAGCACCTCTCGGTGAACAAAACTGGAAAATATGGAACAAAAAGACAACAGAAAATGTAGTCATCCTGTTCTGTTTATATTGTGAAACAGAATTGGCTCCTGTTATCACATTAGAATTGCATGCTTATGTTCCAAGTAGCCTTATTGCTAATTTTAATGTTTTATCCACAATGTTTTGCATAACATATTGTGGAAAGTGTGAGTGTAAGTGTTTAGTGTTTTTGTGCTGTGGTTATGTAGAATAGATTTTTAGCTAATCATGACGTTTAAGGCAGCGTGCATGTTTACTGTTAAACAGGGAATTTGCTCTGTTAAGAAAATGTGCGCCATTGTCTTGAAACGTTTTTGATCAGGACAGCTTCCAGTTGTTGCTAATAACAGTAATAATAAAGCTGTTATGGACTTTGATGGAGCAGTTTACTGCAGAGTAAAATTCCATGAGCTGCCTCTTTGTGGAATTGTCCCTATCAACATGAAGACGATTGAATTTTATAGCTTTCCAAAAATGTTGATTTTGGGACTATTTATTCATCTTTTTCCGGACCAGAACATCATATTGGACTGCAACAACAAAAAATGTTAAAATGCATGAGTCAGCTTATAGAAATGAAGCTTTATTGCAAAAGATATTATCATCTTGCTAAGTAAAACTGAACTGATTAATATTCAGTTGTTAGCACATTGTAGATATACCAGACAGACATTATGTAGACATAGCACACAGAGTCTAATATAATATTGAATAATATAATATAATTGGGATGTTGTTCAATGTAATGAATGTTTCTAATGAAATGAATTTTGGAACATCCCTACTGCATGCACCTGTTTTTCCCAAATGCTTAAAACAAACAAACAAACAAACAAATAAATAAATAAATAGAGATTCTGTTTTTTAAATGACAATGCCAGTATACTTCCTGTGTTCAGTGAAATGAAGCTATAGGCCTTTGATTAATTGCATGATTTGCTTAAAAATGTAATCAAAACTGTTGTATCCATTGTAGTCTAGTCACAAGATATCACCAGGCAGTTTCTGAAATAAACTCTTCTATTGAATTCCCATTAAAGTGTCTTCTATGGAATTGAATACAGAATAAAAGAGTTCACAAAGAAGCGGAATTCACATTGGCTGACCTTCTGCAAGGACAGAGAGACAAACAATCAAAAGGCTCCTCCACACTCAAAGTCCTCAACTGTGCACCAGCTTCCAATAAAAACACAATAAAGAACCTGAGGTCTGTAGAACAAGAGCTAGATAGTCCCCTGCATTTTATTCTAAAATAGAATAAGTGATACGTGTTTGAATTACTAATCTGTATGAAGTGTTAGGAAAGAACTACTTTGAAAGTGTGGTGTCTGAGACCTGCCAGCTTTGGGAAAAACAACAATACTGTGTTATATAAGCATGTAAATGATGACTGAGTAGAAGAAGCATCCGTGCCACATGGAAATGCTGGTGTCTGTGCTTAGCATCCGCTTTCTCACCTGCCTAAAATATGACTGACAGATTTGTTTTGACATTGTAACATCAAAGTTAATAGCTACAGTGGAAAATCTGAGTCGGAGTAAACAGCAGCCACATTCACCTCTCGAAAATAATCCGTTAGCCTCATGGATGCTGATTCTGACGCTAAAGTGTAGCAGCTGGGCTTTCTCATCCTTAAGGCCTTGTGCATACAAGATACCATCAGGTGCCTGAAATTCCACCAACTTGCACTTTTGAACCACTTTGCAAAGTGTTACAGCATTGCATTTTTGCAAGGTCAGCTGGCACAGGGAGGAATTGTTTTTGAAAGAACAGTGGATTGAGAAGGCAGGTTTGTAGATGTTTCCCCTCACTTGGACTAGTGAATTGCATCAGCTATATGATAGCATATTTCTGATTGTATGACTAGGTCAATTATGCAAACTCTTAACCGTGTAAAGATATAGATATACAGAAAATATACATATATACACATACTCTAATGAAAATGTCCCTGCTTCTCACCCATCAGTTTCAGGAGAGAACTGTTCACTTGCTGCCTTACATTTCCGACCCTTGACAGATGATATTGTAATGCATTAATTAATGTTATTAACTTGTCACCTTATTTAATATGGCAATTTCTGTAAAATCCTATTGAAAAAACTCACCTTAATGTTTATCTGTGTTTATCTATAGTCTACGAATGAAGATATTTTAAATATTCCATTTGAGCACAGGAAACAAACCCAAATAACACAATTAACTGAAAATCATGTGTTGCTGGCATTTAGTATTTCATGCAACCTACTTTTGCCTACAAAATAGCACTTAGTCATCTTTTGTTATGTTTCATAATACTTACAGAAAAGGGATTTAAATCATTTATCAATATAGAATCCCCCTAGATCTACAGTCCTGGGTCTACTCACATGCACTCTCTCCATTAGCTCAACCGTTATGTTTTCAGGTGGATCTTGGTCAGGGGACTAGGATTGTCCTGGCAAAAGCTGAATTTTGAGTTAATGATGACATCTCAGAGTGAATTGTATGTGTCCTTTGTTATTGTACTGCTGGAAGATTCAACTATGATGAAGTTTTTGCTACCGACTGTTTGGACTGTTTGCACTCGGCTCTTTGGTGTGAGCATCAGAACTGATGGAGCAGATGAAGAGCTGGTCTGATAAATAATGTTTTTTTTTGACAAAGGCAATCAGGTTCATATGCATTTCTTACCTGGGGAACAAAGTGACATCAGGGTGCAGAAGGAAGAAGGCTAACTGGTAGAGGCAGTGTGATGATATGGGAAACATCATGTGGATGTTGTTTTGACATGTACCACCTACTTAAACACTGTTGCAGACCAAGCACCCCTTTCATTATCTAACGGCAGTGACCTCTATCAGCAGGGTACCGCACACTCCCACACAGGAAACACTGCAGAGGAGTAGTTGGAGGAAAATGACAAGGTGTTGACTTTGCTTCCAAATTCCTCTGTTCTTAATTTGAGGGATGTGTTGGACAAAGTAGTGTGATCCATAGAGGCCTTACCTCATAAATTATTATTAGAATTTACCTCTGCCAGACACCACAGCACACCATCAAATGTCTTGAGGAGGAAATGCCTTGTGCTGCCTCAGGTGGTTTTCAGCTCTTAGCAGATATTCACTATTATACATATTTAGCTCAATATAGGTCTCTAATTGTCAGTCTATTCCAGTTTCTGTCATTCATTAATTTTGGAGTGAATAATCATAATTACTGTCATAACATTGTAATTAAAAGTCAGCTTTTACTGGTTGAAACGCTGATCCTGAAATATAATGTCACTAAAAATATCTGCAGAATCTTAGAAATGTGATAGCCACCTGAGAAAAATACATCATTAGTTGGTTGTCGTGGCCTTGGTCATGTTATGTGCACTTCTACTGCTCTTAAAGCAGTAAAAATATCCACACTGGTCTTTGGGAGTAATTTTACATTTATTGTGTTCACCACTTACAACATTCTTGAGTTTTAAATACATTTACATCTTTTGCTAGGGCATGGACATTTCTTTGGCGTTCACCAATAGGAATGTATTTTGCATTATTTTGCTTCCTTCTCCCACACTTTATCCCCCCATCCTTCAGGCTTTGAATGGTGAAGTAAAGTGAACAGCTGCTGGCTGGGCCACTGATGCCCTTCACAATCCACTAGTCATCACCCAGTAATCAACATACATTACCCGCAGTGCATGTGTGCCAACACAATTACTTTTCACCGTTCTATATAAACACCACCTACCGTGTGCTCGACTCCAGTGCTTGGTATGAGACCGAATAGGGCGTGCCGCAATGCTGTTCTGATTTTTAGCTTTGTGCAATGGACAGTAAACCTGATCCAAAGACAGCACTCTTGGCATACATTATATATTTACCATTAATTACAACTGTAGATGATTTTGTATTCTCTTTATAACAATTCAGATATTAAAAAAAAATGTGATTTGCAGTTTAGTGGAGTTTTTTGCATGTGTGAAAGATCCTACTGTGTTAATTGTTTCTGTGATATATAATCAAAGTGATACATCTTTATGAAATGGCAAAGCATTTAATAAATTCACTTTTCAGTTGTTCAAATGTTGCTATGTAGCTAAGCTACTCTCCATCCCTCTCTGCCGCTCTTTGCTACTCAAAAGACCATTTTCAGGCACAGTGGCTAAATTTGAGTATGAACTGAAGCATTTAAAGTCTCGAATGACTAGCAGTAGCATTTGCTAGTTAAGGGAAATTGATTCAAATCATGGCATCCACAAACCTTATTGTGCATGAAAGCCAACAAAGTTATATCCGGCCTCCCAGTTACAGAACCAGAGAGGAAGATAAAGGTTGAAATCTTTATAACACAACAAATAAAATGACAATCCGCACAAAGTTCTTCCAGCTTCCCATTAGGTTGAATGGGATTGTGGTTAATGTTTTGTAATGCTTGTGCAAACTCAGCCAAAGTTACTTTGATGGAATATATTTCTGAGTGAAGCATGAAAAGGTCAATATTAGGTATCTGGTATTTGGCTTTTGAATTTTTTTTCATGAGTGGAGATTGTCTCGATGGATGCATTACTGGCCTGCAGAATGGAAAACATTTCAGTGCTCCCAGCCGACACATTTATATCTATGACAGATAGCGTTTCCCCCAGCAGAGATTTTACACCAACTCCTCCTCTCTCACTCTCTCAATTGCTTTTTCTTTTTATATCTTAGCTCTTGTGGGCAGATCTATTAATCGGCCACTGGCCACCGATCAAAATCGCGTAATTATACAATTTCAGCTCTAAGTAGGAGATTTAAGATTGGCAGATATCCCTTGAATTTTTCTATTTTACTTGTCTGTTTCATCTGCTCTAAAGCTTGGTACACATTTCTCCTCAGCAAAGAAAGCAAAGCGTGTGGTGTGAGGCGGCTCATGTAACTTACATTACTTTGCACTGCCAGAACCATATTAGAACTACATTTAGAACACCAACTGAAAGTATTGATTATTTTTCAGGGCTTTTATAGTTGCTATACTTTACTTATGTATGTGTATGTATGTATGTATGCATATATGTATGTATTTTTTTATTTTGTTAGTTAGTTATTTAGTTAATTTAAAAAAAATAGGCAACAAAAGACATCCTGTCTAAAAATCATTATTTTTACAAGAGCTGAATTTGATATTTTAGATGGCAGGGATCTTTTATAGGCATATAAAGAAATTCAGGTGATATTTTTTGACACATTAGATTGAAAGACTTTTTTTTAAGTCTTTCAATCTAATGTATTGCTGTGTTTTTAATGTGTTTTTATCACCACGACTACAAGAAAACATTATGGAAAGCAAAGGTAACAGGAACTGCTTGTATTACCTTGTTGCTTGAGTGTTTTAATATGATATAAAAATGCATTAGAACTGAGATAAGCTCTCATATCTGCTTTATTCCAAGACCTATCAGACCTGTACCTTTGAAGTTGCACGATGTAAAAAATGCATTAAAACGTTTGACTTGTGGCTTCTATTATAAGTTTTGAGTGAAGAGGATTTGCATGAAAAAAACGGATGTAGCAGCCAAAAATAAGGCTGAAAACCCCGGCAGAATAATTCATTTGAAGTGACTTATCCATTTTTAGGTACAATTACTATATTTATTTTTAAACTACCTGGCACAGGTTTACATCGATGAGATTTAAAGTTCTCTTGAACTCGATAAAGAGTCAGGATTTCTCTCTTTTTCTTTCCGCTTTACTTGCCCAAGCAGCAGTTGCTTCTTCTCTCCCTCTCTGACTTCTCATGAATGTTTAATGTGCTGTTACGACTGTTTTGCGCCGCTGTTTGTGGGACAACATTTCAGTGTGATTTCACACCCCTGCATTGGTGGAGCGGCACTCTGCACCCCTTGTCCCTAGAGAAGTCCCTCCTGAGATCCTCCACACAGGGAGTGCCAGATTAAACCTGCCCCCCACTGCATGTTCCAATCAGACATGATCCGTCATAGCCACAGATCACGAGGACCGCTGTGCTCTGTGTGTGTGTGTGTGGGCGGACGTGTGGGGAGGGGGCATAGTAAGTGTAATCTTGAGATGAACGAGGTGTGATGTTGCTTTGATGCAAGATATGTGCCGCAGAGCTCCAAACACGCTGTTCTGTTGGCATCGTCCTGCTGGAGGTCAGTGAGGGAAAAAAAGCACTGGCGAGAGAAAATAACTGGAGGAAAACACACCATATGCACTTAATGGTGCATGAGCTTGGTTGTGCTAACGTTTTCATTGTAACACAGCCCCGGGTTTCTGCTGGGACATGGCAATGGTAAATATGAAGTCTGCTGCTGCAAAGGATGCGAACACACTAGAACGGGGGTATTCGGTCCTATCCTCACAGGGCCAGCATGGCTGCATGTTTTCATTCCAAACAAGAAGGAGCTCACCTGATTCTGTTCTGAAACAGTTAAGCAATGGGTCCCCCTGATTTGCTGAAACAAAACCAGACTGGTTAGTAATGTTGACTGAGCAAATGTTGGTGTGGGGACCTGCTTTTAAATTTTTGGACAGGTCATACGTCCAGACTGCACTAACCTTAATGTTGTATAAACTGAGAAATCCTTGTTCATCCTACCAAATCCTTGCCAATGTGGACAGAGGAAGGGAAAAAAATTGATCAAACCTACTAAAAACCTAATAAAAAAATGTTTTGTCTTTTCTCAAAATGACTCGCTGTACGTAATGGCTTTTATCTTCATTTTTCATTCATCAAAATAGATTTACATGTGAAAGGTCACACTAATTCAATGCAGGCCAATTAGAGTAAGGTTTGCACAATGGTAGGTACATCGTTTGCAATTTTCCACACAATATAGCCAAATTTGGTAGCATAGCATTTATACACTGAGAACATAATGGACCGAATCAAACAACTGACAATTTTTCCATAATCTGGAATGGAATTTAAGCATGCCCAACTGCAAATTGCAGGAATGGAAAAATGAGTTTCTGCACAGAAAATGAATTGGTTTCTGTCTATGAAATTTTTCCTAATTATTTGAACTTTACATCTTACTTTCATTTGCTGGTGTTTGTGATACTTTTCACTTGTCCATTTTTTTTCATGTTTATGTATCTTTCTTCCTAATGGTCTTAATCATTTGGTTTGTTTATTAAAAATTGTAATGTAATACAAATACAATTATAAAACAAAACTGTAACAAAACCAAAAACTTGTGACAGATGTGTGTGTGTATGTAGATTGATTGATATTAGACGGATTGATATGAATATGGCGACTCAGACTCCCTTGTGGCAGTTAAGAGTCTGAGCCATGATGCGCTGCGTAGGAGTAGTGGGCGGCAGTGGCCAGATGGATATGACATAACAGCAGCTCAAAGAGGACAGCACCATCTGCCTCTTGGTTCTGATCTACACTGTTGTCTCCAGGTGTAACTCTCACTGAAAGCTGTAGCACCCCTTCCATACCCCCACCCCTGAGGCTCATCTGCCCCACCTGTCTGGCGTAGTCCAGTGATGTAACACCCAGAGTAGGATCCCCTCTGCACCTGCCCACTAGGGTTCTGTGGGTGCATCCGTAACTGAACCACACTGTGTGGCTTTAGAAGCAGCAATCATGCTGTTGCTATGCTACTGTGGGCAGATATGGAGTATAAAGCTCACCCAGCAGTTCAACCATCACGTCAGTGCTTCCTAAACAACTGCTTTAACCATGAGAGCCAGGCATAGCCATCAGTAAGGGCTTGTGGCAAATGTGACTCTTTATGAGACGCTTTATATCAATACAATTTACAGTTGTGGGTAGCTAGGAAACTAATTACAGGAATATATTCTAAGCTATATTAACAGAAGTACATTATTATTAGCTATATTTAGTGTGTTTGTTTGGAATCACCAATGTAATATGTATTTTACAGCACCAACTTGGCTGAGAAATATCAAATAGATCAAAAGTTTCTTAATATTGATTACTTTTAGGTCTGTAACAGTTAATATCCTAATAAAACATGTTACATTCTAATAATAATACCAATTATATTTGTCAAATGCATAGTCATACAAGTACAACACACAGTGGAATCAACAAGTAAACAAGTTCATTTTGAACGAATCTTTAATGTGACTCAGGAACAACGAGTCATCTTGTACGAGTGATTTGTTAAGTCGCCCATGCGCATTTGCGCTACATCCTATAGTTTCTGTATTGGAATTATTGAGTCTCAAACCCAAAGACTCGAGAGATTAACTAATCAATTCTCTTTCCGGCTCAGGCTGCATAGGTTAACATTACGGGGCTGTCACGTGATGAACGTGCGACTCAAACCCGAAGACTCGAGAGATGAACTAATCAATTCTTAGTCCGGCTCAGCCTGCAAAGGTTTACATTATGTGGCTGTCACATGATGAACGTACGACTCAAACCCCAAGACTTGAGAGATTAACTAATCAACAACTCAAACCGGATGAATCTAGAGATGAACTAATCAACGACTCAAACCCGAAGACTCGAGAGATGAACTAATCAATGACTCAAACCCGAAGACTCGAGATAAGAACTAATCAATTCTCTTTCCAGGTCAGCCTGCATTGGTTCGCTAAATGTCAGGTGATGAAGGTATGACTGAGTGTATCATAGATTAAAGACACAGGTAAACAATGAATGAAGCTTTTTTGTTCCTTATAGCATTATAGTTTGTCTTGTTTGTAGTATAATCAACGTTTGTGTAAGCAGTAGATTTGTTAGGGAAGTAACACTTAACATTTTAATTATATTTTGCTAAAATGAACAAAATGACTCAAATGACTCTAAAAAGGTTTGTTCATTTTGCTGAACGAGACTCAAAGATCCGAGTCGGTAAAATGATCTGAACTTCCCATCACTAGAGTCAGTATAGCATGTTTGGACATGTTTAAATTACTGTTTACCACAAACTTAAAATTACAAGTTTAAAAAAGTTTAAAAAGTCTTGTCCCTTGAGGCCCCCTAGGGCTACCCTTTGCTGATTGGCCAAAGGTGACAATGATCAGGGCTCATCTTTATAAAAAAATTTGATTTGTCACGTTTCCCAGAACAATTGAATCATGGGACATATTCAGTCCTCTGAATGTCATGTAAAAGCTGTACCAGTGTTTTCTTCATGTTCGTCAGGATTTTGGCAGAAATTGATGCCAAGGAAACTTTGCATCTAGGGTTTTTTTTATAACACATGAACGTGCAACTGACCTAGTGCTGGGGGTGAATGCCCATGTGGATACTTCAATTTCCTCCAGTGAGCAGAAAAAACAGTTGCTGCTCAGTCAGCGCTCACCTGGCACCACGAAAGAAAAATGCCTGATTCAGACGTCTGTGTGGACGAGGCCTTGGTCTTCATTGCAGTTTAATCAAGAGTGTGCAGGATTAGTGTCCATAGACATAATGTCTGCACATCTATATTGATATACAGTGGGGCAAAAAAGTATTTAGTCAGCCACCGATTGTGCAAGTTCTCCCACTTAAAATGATGGCAGA
>JBBKCR010000122.1:22438276-22451569 GCA_037577295.1 Ladigesia roloffi | reverse complement strand
AGAGAGAGAGAGAGAGAGAGAGAGAAAGAGAGAAAGAGATAGAGAGATAGAGAGATAGATAGATAGATAGATAAATAGTTTCACCTATGTTTGTCATTCATTTTTAATTAATTATTATAAACCGTATGATTTTTTCTTCCCACAGCGTGCCAGCCTTTGCCTGTAATGAGGACCACCATATCTGTTTCACCCAAAACATTTTATAGATGTTTCTAATGGTTCTTGATCTCAACATGCAGTTCCTGAATAGAACATTCTTTATAGTTATAGTATTTCTGTGGTTCTTCAGACTTCAGACTCTCACATGCCTCAATTTCTACTGAAAAGTTCCCAAAGTAAGTTCTAAATAAAATTAATAAAATAATATGCGAGAAGATTGAGGAACCACTAGGATTAATACGGAACTACAAGTACCCCAGAAAAACCGTGCAGCTCTCAGGCGGCTTCCAAATGAGACTTCAGATGTGTCAGACAATATGTCTCCGTTTTTCAAAACGGCACTGTCAGCAGAGCCCGTGACAACCCAGAGAAGTTATGGCTCTGATTGTGCGCTCGGATCCTTAAGCTGTGCTAGCACTTGAGCTCCAAAGGAAACGTGCTAGATGTCTACCAGAGGCTAAACACAGCGAGAACTGCTCAGAGAATAACCACACATACTGCTCTGCAGCCTCAGGCCAGATTACTGAGAAGCATCCTGCTATAGACAAGAATACAGAAACTGCTTTTCCTGTTGTTTTATTTCTCTGCTCCCAGATAATTACCGGCTTCCATATTGGCTCACTTTAGGAGGAGAGGAGATAATTTTGTTGCCACGTCCTTTTGGGAAATTAATTCATTTGACTAAAGTGACTTAGTAATTACAGTGACATCAAGGTTAATTGCCAAATCTGTATTTCCATGCCAGCGTCCTGTCAAAAATCCCCACGCAATCTGTTCTCGAAAACGCCAGCCAGGAGACAGGCGACGGTATGGGAAAGGCTCTGACCCAAATGAAGTCTTCTAAGCACAGGTGCTTTTGCAGAGTGTTTTTCAGGAAAAACAGCGTTGTCTGAAGACATGTTGACAAGGGTGCAAGTGAGTTCTGAAAACAATGACATTTTTTTTTATGCACATCATCAAAAACTAATTTTTCTCCTCATTTCTTTGACGCTGGACTTTTGTTTACTATGTAAATATTGCTTCAATACATACTGTTAACTGCCCAGCCCATTTCTTAAGCTTTTTTGATAAAATGACATTTTTTACCTTTCACATAGCACAACAGGTCTGATCTTCAGAGCTCAGTTTTGATAAATTTGATAAATATGGGTAATTATTTTGATGATGTCACCAAAGCCAGCACATTTACCTAAACCTGGTCACTTACATTCATCAAATTATTAATTTTTTTTACTTTTTTAAGTGAAAATAAATATATTAACAGAGACAACAAATTCTGGAACATAACCACACTTTTTAACATTTTACAGTACTGTGCAAAAGTCTTAGGCACCTGGGAACCTTATGCTTAAAACCCGTTTACTACGGGACAGCAGTATTAAGTGTTAAAACATTAATATTATAGCAAATACAATTAACATTATTACAGTGTTATTAACAGGGGTTTTATGCTTGGCAAATTGTTCTCCCAACCATTCCGACTTCTTTCCTAATGGAAGTCCAAAATTTACATCAGTTATGAAAAAATACCTGGTTTGGCTGGTTTTACTTCATTAGAGTAAATTAGGATGAGCTACTTAAAGAATTTTATAATTCTACACAATGATTGGAGGCAATGAGCAGAAATCTGATACCAAACTTGTGTACTTGTAACCAGCTCACAAAATATCAACTCCTTTATGGAATAAAGTAAATATTGAAGCTTTTTTCTGCTTGCTTGTTGGTTTGAGTTCACTTGTCTTTAATGTCCTTGTTAATGTTTACTTCTGTTTTTGCTGGCAGAGCAAAACCCACTATTGATATAAACAGATTCAAACAATTTTCATAGGTGACTTTTGCACAGTACTACACAGTCGTTACACATTAAATTATGCTGAATTTATCTATAAAAATATCTTATTTTCGCTAAAATAATACACAAATTTGCAACACGACGAAGGACGCACACATCAGTTTAATTCTAAACTGTACATTTAGGTTGGAAATGATCATTATAATACTAAGAAGGATATAATAAGCAGGAAACAAGATATGGAGCCTTTAAAGCTGAGGAGATAATGAAATAATGAGACCTCTGTGTTAAGAAATGCTTCTTTGAAGGAGAAAGACGTTTGGCCAAATGTCATAGTGTCCAGACAGCTCTCCTTATCAGCTGCCCTGACCCTGACCTCAATCACTGATGATGATGCTATCACCCCCGTAATCTGGGCCTAAAGCAATGTCTGCTTTTGGTTGGGTGATACCGTGATCCATAACAACAGTATAGGGGGTTGAGAAAATGGCAAAAAAAAAAAAGAAAAATAAATTCTCTGGGAACACAATAGCTGATTAGCAACCTTCTCCTTTTATCCTTGAATAATGTAAATGAGACCTTACCATAAATAAAACCTTTCTGTTGGCGAAGGAACGGCCTCCATGCTGCTTTGAGCTCTTTATTAATCTGCGCACACTTTGATGTCTCAGTCTCCAAGTGTTTTTATTCTCTCCCTGTGCTATCTTTTTGGGGGGGAAGTTGTGAACCAAGAATTAAAAATAGCAACAAAAAAAAGACCTCAAACATAAATTTGCATACATTCAGATTTACAGACAAAGAAAGTCTCATAAGTCAGAGTTAATGCTACTAGAAACCTTTTCAATTAGTAAAGCTTTACAGCTTGGCACTCGGGCTTTGTCGGAAAAATGAAATCTACCACAAAATCTGCAAATCAGATGCACTCAAACATGTCTAAAAAAAAAAGAGGTGGATCAGCCAGAGTAAAATGTGTACGGCGCTAATTGCAAACATACACATGCATACAAACTGGGAATTTAGTGGATGGTCTCTGTGTTTCTCTTTCTCTCTCTTTATTTCTCATGCATACAAATGATTCAAATATCATCTATTATGCTCAACATTGTTATAAACTTCAAACAATTACTAGGATGTTGTCAGAAATGCTGACTTTTCAGAAGCATGGACACTCTGATGTCTTGAGAATGGTGAAGCTGTAGTTCCATAATAATTAAGGAATCAAAAGCAACTTGGGAGATTGAACCCCCCACAGCGAGATTATAGTTAGGTACTTTAAATTCACAGACTCGGTAACATTTGCATTACATACCTACTACTGTGCTACAATTAGGCACCTGCATTCACACATAACCTGCTCTTTCATGTACAATAATCAAAAACCACTGAAATGCTGGCTGTCATTGCTTTGACTGAATTGTAATTGCTATAATTGGTGCTACAGCAACAACAGCAATAATATTACTGATTCTAATTATTATAATATACATACCATTATGTAAGTAATAGGTTTACATTAACCAATTTATGCTTAATTTATAAAGAACAATGACATGTCAAGTGTTTCCGTATTACTGTCAGAGCTTTTGAAACATTGTTTGACAAAAAAGAATATATATAATAATATAAAGTTATTTTGATAACAAGCAATGATTATCCCTTTTTAAAAGATTTTCTTTTATATGCAATTATACAGTTTGGACTGCTGTTAAACTAATATATGGACTATTTTGCTAAACTCACATATACACTATTTTGATTCACAGTAAATAAGGACTAATAGCTAAATCAAACGAGTGTTTATTTAATAAATCTACATTTTTGGAAGTCTTTGGAAGTGATCCATCCTTAAGACAGAAAACATGAAATGGCCAGTAGAGGATAATTACAGTTTATTGTTTCTCATTTGACTTCCTGCTTAAAACAATGATAAAATTCAGAACATGTTTAAAACCCCCTTATGTTTCAACACTGTGTATAAAAAGTGCCATAAAGATTCCTAGCATTAATATGGAAAGTGATTTCTAACAGCAGTGTAGGGAAGTGAATAATCAGTGCTTGGTGGTCACGGTGTGTGTGCTCTGTGCTGAGTTTCGGACTAGGTTCTATTTCCTGGGCTTATGCTGATGCTGCCATTAGCCATGGTGGGCTGAGGGATGTCAGGGAGTGTCCCAGGAGGCCGCAGCCCACAGCCAGGAGCTCACAGCTAAAGGTCACCGCTCAGCCACGGGTGATTAATAAGACACCCAACTGAGCGACGCCACCATCATCAATACCCCGACTTAACCAGATGTCCCGTTCCGGAGTGAGTCACAGACGAGAGGAGACTAACTAATCAGACACATCGCCAGCAGTTGAGTCCGGGCTGTTGAGGGTCAGAGAACAGGCTCACATGGTCGGCACACAGGACAGGTGGCCCTATTTCCTCTGGTACATTGTTCCATCCAAACAGAGCGCTTTCTCTGTAGACTAAATCAAACAGAATCCAATATTCATAAGACATAAAAAATCATTTTATTTATAACTTATTATAGTTATTTTATGAACATTTTTCTACCTCATGCCTTTAACCTGAGACTATGTATGTGTGTAGGAGTGGAAAAGGACTCCAAGGAAGTGAGCTAGAACTCTGGGGCTCTTTAACCCAGAAGGCCCACACCCTGATGAATGAACGAGAGAGGCGAGAGACAGGGGAGAGAGAGAGAGAGAGAGAGAGAGAGAGAGAGAGAAAGAAATAGTGAGAATTAACAAAGCAATGCATGTTTCAAGCTTTCATTTCCACAACTTAGTGTTGTATTAGTCAGCCCTGAGGTGTCATGTGTGTCTTCACATCCTCATCGCTCTAAGAGGCAAAAGACAAGCAATAATCTGGAGACTCTCCATATTCCTCAGGACAAAACCATCTGCCTGTTGTCCTCAGGCCATGCCATGTACAGTGAAACAAACCTGTGTTAAAATATCATCCGTCTTAAATCAATTAGTCAGGGGAAGCGCCAGTGTAACTAATAGACCCCTTGAATCAGAGATTGAATGTTCGATATATGCGAGGCGCAGCTTAGGATGGTTAAGATAATGAGGCAAGATAAATTGCAGAGGGGAAGACAGGGTATAGGGAGAGAGCGATTGAGGAGGAGAGTGTGAATTTTTTATTCATTAAGTATAAGATAAACAAGATTTGTGTACTCTGTAGTTTACAATTACATACTAGGGTCCACCTGTTTCCCTGCATCATGTGTTGGCCACATTTCCTCTTCTTAATAAATGTTCAGGACACTCACAAGGCCACCAGTGAGCAGCTATTATTTGGATGGTGTATCTTTCTCTGTATTCCAGTGACATTGACCCTGTATATTCTGTAAATATGTGAGTGCATTGCAAAGAGTGGATCACACACCACCAACCAAAAATAACCCAGCTAACAGTGTCCAGTGGCCAGAAACTGCCTACAGTTGAATGACTAGTTTAGATGTGTCTAATAAAGTGGACAGTAAATGGATATTGTTTTTTGTTTTGTATTCTATGTAATTTTGTTCTGAGAAACACAATTGCTGGTAATTTAGAGGGCTACAGATCCGGCAGATAGGAGGAGACAGACACAGAGGAGATAAAGAAAGTGTGTGAGAATGAGCTACAGATTTACAGGCGTAGAAATAGACAGAGTGGTGGAAGCTGACAGAAATGGATACAGAAAGAAAGAAAGCTCCGGAGTGGGAGTCAGAGAGAAAGAGTCAAATGAGAGAGACAGAGAGAGAGTTGGGAAGAGACAGAGATAAATAGAGAGAGAGTGAAATAGACAGCATGTGGACAGGGCTGTGGGATAAGGCAGTTTTGAGCAGTGCCTCGGGCAGCCCAGCTGGCGTTACTCGTCTCACTGTAACCTCCATGCATCTGTTGATCCAATATATTTCCACATAGTCTCTATGACCCTAATTCTTGATGTTGTGGAAACTTCACTTAAACTGCTCCCAGTTATTGGACACTAGGCTAAAAGAACTCAACAAACCTAAACAACTGTCACCTTGGACTGCCTCTTCATGGACTCCCAATCCAGTACCATATTGATCATGCTAACAAACTTTCTCACTCATATATCTTTCAAAACTCCAGGTTATTCCCTGAGCATCCAAGTCACTGTGTTTTTTATAATGCACTTATCAAAGCAGGCAATGCTGACACAAGGATAATCCTCAAAAACAGCAGGAATTCTGTCAGATATTTGAATGATCCCACTATGTGCTAAGAATCAAAAATGTCCATAAACAAATAGAAATACCTCATGTGAGTGATTACATCAGCTATCAGTGTAAATTGATTTACAGTGTTCAAAAACTGAAACTTAAAGTGATGTACTGTTACCAGAGGGACCAATTACATCATTATTGATTTATGTATATGTAGCATGATGGGTTTATGTGAGATTGGTTCATAAATACAATAAAAGCTTTAAAGCTCTTAAACTAGGATCTGCTGCCTCCATGTAATAGATTCTTTAAACATGATTTGATCATTTTTGGGTATTCAAAGGTGCTTTTGGTTTAATTTGGATATAATTTGGTATTAGATGGAGACAAATAAATAAAAACTCTAATTACAGCATATCTGTGAGCGTTCAGTTTTCTAAAGAAACATAAAAAGCCCAAATTTTGAATAAAATCTATTGAGACAAAGCAGTCTTCCTGCATGTTGTGTTAATTGTGTATAATTGAGTGGATGCAGTGTATTACATTTTCCAGTTTAAGATGCTCTCTACTTGTAAGTAACTAAACTGTTTAATCAGTAGTTTCACTACACACAATCCTTGTTTTACTCCTTTAAAACAACAGCCTCATGCTACAACAAGCAGCTACTTGTTTTTTTTACTGAAGCCGAACCACACTTCTGATTTAAGAGATGTTAAAAAGAAAAAAAAGCTCCCATAATCACAGAGGGCTAGATATTAGTTCTGGGCGAAAAGATTCACAACTCTACTGAGGCAGCTTGTAAAAGGAGTTTGGAAATGTGCCACAAGTGTGTGTGTGTGTGTGTGTGTGTGTGTGTGTGTGTGTGTGAAAAGAAAGAGAGAGAGGGAGAGGAGCAAAAAAGAAAAGTAAAAAGAGAAAAAAATGACACTCTAATGGGTGAGGCAGTGGAATCTAAACATGTCTCAACACAAATATATGGGAGATTCTGATAAGTTTTGTGGGAAAGGTCCAAAAGAGTTTTTAATCTCATCTTAATTTGCAGTTTTACCTGAGTTCAGCAGCTTTCGTCAGCAACTCTAAGTGTGTTAGTCAAATCTCCACAGGTTTAAAGTCACACTGTATGAGCCTGCATGGAACACATTAGCATGTAATAAACCTGAGCCAGGCTGTATATCCTAAGGTACTGCAGTAATAGCTATAGCCGTATACACAGTGCCAGGGGCCTGTCGCACTAGGGCCTGCAGTGTTGAGGAGGCTGCCATTAGAAGTCTTTGTTGGATGAATAAATATCCTAACATATTACATATATACATCCATTCTTAAGCCAATTCTTCAGACCTTCAGATTCCCCACTTCGTTGAGACATAGCTATTGTGAGTGATATTTTTTAATGACATTGTTGGTAAGTTTTTCAAGTACTTTGATACTGTATGTGAATTTTCTGCTAACAAACTGCAAATGCCTGATAGCAGTTAGGCCGACTAGTTTTAACATACAACTAACTTGGCATGCTTTAGTGCTGAATCAGCTTTAGTGCTCGGTGGTTCTTGTAAAATTCAAGGTATTTTCAATATAGAACACCTGCACCTAAGAAAACTAGAATAATACCTTAGAATACATTCAAATAAATAAAAAAATATGACTGAGGTTGTAATTTGGATGTAAGTGAGAGTGATCATTTAAAAATAGAAAGAATTTAGAGACGAATACACACAAAATGAATAAACACAAAGAAACAGTAGGCACTTTGGATCACAAAATTATGAAAGCTAAGACAAATGAGTCCAGCATTACCAACATTAACAAAACCACATGGACAAAAACAGGGAAACAGAGAAACTGACCGGTGACACAAACCGAAAAGTCATATGCAAAAATAGCATTTCGTGTTTTTTTTTAAAAAGCAATCGATATGGGGTGGTCAGGAGTATAAACTGGATCTCCTTATTGCCGTCAAATTTAACACAAAGACGTGTCAATTATCCATCCCAAGATTTGGATGGTAGCTACAGTCCAAAATTATCAACACATTCACAAATATATTACTGTATTTTTTATGTATTTTCCATATATGCCTAATCCATTGATGGATGGGTGGATGGATATTAATATTTGTATTTATGCTTTTTATATTTGTTTGACCTACTGTGTAGTATCTTCAGGAGCATACATTTATTGCACAGTTCTCTGCAAATAGGCAATTTGCCAGTAAAATCACCAGCCTAATATTGTATAGCCCCCTACCTCGTGCCACCCAAACAGCTCTGACCTGCCATGGTTCTGCTCTAATGCTCTGCTGTCCTTCCTTGGACCACTTCGGGTAGTTTCTACCCAAGTAACATTTGCTCATTTCTGCTTCTACCAAATCAACTTGAAGAACTGACTGTTCACTTGCTGCTTAAATATCCCACCCACCGACAGGTGCCACAGAAACCATAACCAGTATTCACCACACCTGTTCGTCTTTTTAATGTAATGACAAGTGTCTTGGTATCATAGTTACCTTTGTATGGGAGCAGGGTGGTTATTGCTTTTTCACTTTGATCAGAAGGTTGTGGGTTCAAATCTTAGGCCTGCTAGTGGCACCACTGGAGTACCCTTGAGCAGGGCACACTGCCCACTGGGTGCTGCTTGTTGGTGGCAGTCCCCTTCTTCTCTTGGTTAATGGGTTTAATGCAGAAAGAGAATTTCACACTCTGTGCATTAAGTATGTACACTTAAGTTTGTTGAAAGTTTTGATGTTTCCTTCATTCGGCCGCTCTGCAGACCAGAGGGAAACCATCTTTGCAGAAAGAAAACTTACCATTTATTTCACTTTTATTTCATCATCTATTTAACTTTTATTGCCATTACTGCAGGTAAGTTAGTATTGTATCACTAATGGACTGCCTCTGCTCAGCTGGACAGGAGCAACCGGCCAGCGGATAACATGACAAGACACAGGCCCCATGCATGGGGAAGGGCATGTTATCCACACCTATAGAGATGGCTCATTCATCACACTTTGGCATATGACAGGAGCACAACCCCATCAGTGTCTCCATGGCACCTCGTGAAGGTGAGAGGGGTCTTCAAAATGACATCTCCCAAATGGGCATCCCCCCACCCATGCAGCTACAGTTTAATTTAACATGTAACGGTTTGTCAGAGCACTGGGGTTACTGCTTAAGTGAGGCTGAATGTGTGTAAACTATTCGGCCAATCTCTCCTTGCTGATGTTGTGCGTAACGAGCTAATGCGGGAAGAAGAGAGGAGCACACAGCTGGATGAAAGTGGACCCACAACTGAATTAGTGGCTGAGAGGAAGAAATAGAGTTTAGATTTATTAAAGCATTGTATTGGTAGGTTTGTACTATCAGCCTTCACTGTGGCTATATGAGCTAATTTGGCTACAGCTTAATCAGACCTAATTGCGCTGATCAGCAGTAAGCCTCCGGCAATCTGTGATTAAATATAAAGCATTACCAGGAGATGTTTTGCTATGTTTAGTTTGTTTTCGTGCCCCCCACCTCTGCCTTTTAATCCCCAGTTCCATACTGTGTTGCTCCAATGCTCATATTCAAAGGAGCCCAAACATTTAACCACAACATCAGAGCTCCTGGAAATGTGTCTCTCATGTGTATTAATTAGAACATTCTTTATTTAGTCCCCTCTCCAATCTTCTAAGATTAGCTTCTCTGCAATTTAATGATCTACCTTGTCATGTTGCTGCATTTATTTTCCTCCCATCACACCGCCCAAAAGTAGTGATAATTAGTAGTAATCCACTAAAAACAGTTTGGAATTCATAGACTCTCAATTCCTTTCATATACTCTTATTTGTCTCATGCATAGTTATGCAAGTGCAACATGCAGTGAAAATCTTTTTCTCATGCCCTCTGTTTTTTATTTCAGTACTTAAAAAGCCTCATTTTAGCACCTTGTGCCTGTGAGAGTGCCAATACACAAGTGAGGAAGTTCGAGTTGGATCTGAAGCAGGGTTCGATCTGTCAGATCAAAGCATAGGAAAGCTCAAAGTGGAAGAAAGAAAACGAATGCAGAGACACTGCGATTTTAAAGGTCAAGTGTCCTTGAACAAGCTAAAAATGAGCTGCTATATCAGCAGCATTTGCAATCAATTACCACTTGGATCCGCTCTATGAGTTCCTCCCTGCTTTTGGGCCTCTGTGCTTTAATGGTGTTACGTGGCCCTTAACCCACAGCCTAAATCTCATTTGCGTACGAGGCCCACACCTCTTAATATGGTAAACACACATGCGCTAACACCCCAAGTTGTCATGTGTGGTGAAGATCATTCTTATTGAAATGTTTAGTTGCTGATCCCACATCCTCCTCTTCACTGCAGGCCGTTCCTACGTCCATTTGCTCACTCCGACAATCAAAAGTGACCTTAGAGGTGACGACAAGGGCGGCAGCAATGGATTACTTGTCAATTTGCTTACATAACTGAATCATGTCTGCGGAAGATGGATTGCGCCCCAAACTGGTGTGGACAACTTGTGTGGATATTAATTCAAAGCTCGATTCATACATCTAACAGCCAACAGTACGTGGCAGCATGTGGACTGGCTCTAATTTAGACGTATTATGGATTAAAGGAGGCTTACAAAGCAGTGAAACTGCAAAGATCTGGCTCGCATCGACAAGCAATTACATTAGCCGCAGGTTTAGCTTGAGCAGAAGGGAACCCTAAGGGCCTTCAAAAAAGGTCTAAGTAAAGAAATATATGCCTTTAAATTGTTGTTTTTTAATAGATCTATCTTTATGCAATCTGCAGGCATTTTATTAGAACACTTATTTCATTTCATTTTACAATAGAGTTACTTTCCTAAAATTGAACATTATTATTAGGTTGTATTTAGGTGGATACAGGTAAGTGATCTCCCATTGATAAGACTTTCAGATGTTAGATTGTAATCCTAGCGTATCAAATAAACCAACAGCACATTAAGGAAGAAAAGAGCCAATCACACTTTGAATTCCAGTGACAGGAAATGTATTGTAAGCTAATTATAATACAATGTATGTTGATATGACTGTCATGAGCTTTATAAAAATAAAAGAGGATTAACGTTGCAGATATACTTTTAAGTCTAGAACAATCATGTTCAATGCTGTTCACTCAGTGCTAATATACTACAATGATACATGGTGAACAAAAATTAGCACAACTGTGAATTTCTTGAATTCCTGGCTCTGCCACCATTCTTACCTTAGCTTTTCCTCTGCATGCTTACTGAGATTCAGTAGAAACCTTTAAACATAGTAAGGACCTCTGGTGCTCTGACCTATGAATGTTTACAAAGAAAATTTCTGATAGAAATTCAGTTCTTTGAAAACTTTTATGGTTTTATTTGTACATTTGTGAGAACATTTCCATTTTTGTCATTTACATTTTGTTCCTGATTCCTTTTCATATTTCATTCTTTGGTGTGTTACCGCTGCTGCTTTGCTTTTCGTGTTATTTCAGACCAGTTGGATACAAAAAGGAGAAAAATAGCACCAAATAACTTCTGTGCCTAAACTGATGCATGCTGGAAGTGAAACGTTACATTTCAGGATCTTAGTACTAAATGCGTTATCTCAGTTTAGAAGTTTTCCCGCCTCAACACACCATCAGATGTGACTAATACCCACAAAGCTTTAAAGGCAAAATTCACTGTAACATTTTCACTTAACATGCACCATGTCTGCTCTCAATGTTTACGTTCTGGGCTTGTGTTTTTGTTACTGTTGTCGTTTTTAGTCCCTGACTTAGCCTTGCCTCCTCCTTAGTGTTAAAAAAGTATGTGATGGACTAATAAAGTGCAAAACAAGACAGTATAACACACAAGAAAATACATAACAAAACAGAGATAAGACTAAAGAACTAGGGCGATATTGCAGGCAAAATAATGGTTGTGAAAAACAGATGAGTATCGTACAAATACACCACTCGTAATCAATCACAAGCTAAAGTCAAGGCAAGTCAGGTCATTTCAACTATATACGTACTACTCAGTGGAGCAAATCAGCGTTCCTCTGGGACCACAGTGCAACACAAAGAATAAGAACAGAAATAACACATTAGTGAAGACCAGACACAATACAGAGTGCAGCTGGTGGCCTAGTGGTTCATGTGCAATCAGAGGGTCCTGCGTTCTCGCTCCCTTGCTTTCAGATTAGGCAACGAGACAGAGTACAAAGCTGCAAAGTTCGGACTGAGAAAAGCCATCACAGCGGCTAGGAGGCAGTACAGAGAGAAGTTGGATGGCTTCTATTCTTCTGCAAACCCTGGGCGAATGTGGCAAGGTCTGCAGCACATATCACAGACTATAAGGCCACCAACAGCACCACCAGCTCTGCAGGCAGTCTGCTGGATGATCTCAACATGTTTTACACCCGCTTTGAGACCTCCCAGAACCTCCAGAACTCACAGACCCTCCAGACCCACCAGACCCTCCAGAACCCCCAGAACCCCCAGATCACCCAACCCTCCACTACACCAGCAGTTTCAGCTGACCAAGTACACAAAGCCCTGAAAAAGATCAACCCCCGCAAGGCAACAGGACCAGACAACATCCCTGGATGAGCCCTAAAAGCATGTGCTAATAAACTGGCTGATGTTTAATCTTTCCCTCAGCCAGAGCATCGTTCCCACATGCTTCAAATCTACAACCATTGTCCCCCTCCCCAAAAAACCCCCAGCCACATGCCTGAATGACTACAGACCTGTTGCACTAACTCCTATCATTGCAAAGTGTTTTGAGAGAGTGGTGCTGGCCTAAATCCAGAGCAACATCCCAGACACTCTGGATCCCTTGCAGAATGCTTATCAGGCCAACAGATCCACATCAGACACCATCGCTGCTGCCCTTCACTACTCTCTCTCCCACCTGGAAAACAAAGACTCCTATGTCAGTGTTCTCTTTGTTGACTACAGCTCTGCCTTTAACATGGTCATCCCCCACAAACTCACCCATAAACTGACCACACTCTGCCTGCATCCCACACTCTGTGACTGGTTCCTGGACTTTTAGACTGGCAGGCCTCCGTCTGTCAGGTTCGGCAACAGGACTTCAGCCAGCATCACCACAAACACTGGCGTCCGCAGGGTTGTGTTCTCAGCCCCGTCCTCTACACCCTGTTCACCCACGACTGTGTCGCCTCCCACAAAGACAACAT